>JAGEOH010000378.1:0-50000 GCA_032207245.1 Pardosa pseudoannulata
GTAGAAATGTGTATTTTTCTTGCATTTTTTACACATGCTGGCATAAAAGTTGAAATACACAATCAAATTTATGACGATGTTGAGACATTAAAGTGACATCTAAAACAAAACCAACTTTGTAATATTAAAGCTGAAAATATCCCAAAGTTTTCTAATGGCGTAAATAAACGGTTCTCGACATTTTCGAGATCACCGGCTTCTATAAAAGAAAATATTCGAACGGTTACTTTTCCAAAATAGTTAATAATATCAAATATTATATTGTTGCATGTTACCCACATCTATTTTATTATCTATTATCTATTACTATTTTATTATCTATTTTATCTATTAAGAATTACAAAGTAGAAATAAATGTAGTAAAACACCGTTTACTAAAAACTTAAAGACAAGTATAAAATGAATAAAAAATAATAATAAGATGGGAAGGAGGATGTTAGAGTTTTAACAGTTTTTTTTCAATCTCGGGTTGCAGTTTCGTTAACATCATTCTCAAATCTCACATTTTAGTGATGGTCTTTTTTAAAGAGATTTTTCGTTTTTATAGATATCATGCATAATTTTATCTACTCCCCCTTGACTGCTTTAACGCCTCCATTTGTCTCCAAACCAGCTACCGCCCGCATGGAAGGCTTCAGCGTCTATTGGGGCGCAGAACCGCTCACATTGGCTACCTATAGTCTAAACTCAAAACAATACAAAGATAACCTTTTTTCATTAAATTAAATAGAGTACAGGGAGAGTATACTCGAAAACTAAGTATATCTGACATAAATTTTAATTTAAATGTTCCAATTCTTTTGTTAATATGACTGACCATTCATGACTTATGTCGGATGGTATTGCATTAATCCATCAAAGAACACGTTGATTTTTTAGGTAATCATTTGTAAGGATTTGTAAACAAACCTTGTCATCTGCGAATTTGAGTAAAGCTGCTGTCGGATCAGCTCCAGGTGAAAGAACGAAAATCAGAGGTGCGCAGCAATTGCTGTCAAGGAAAGCTTTCCCGAGATCGAAAGGGGGAGGTTCCACGAATGATTGTCCTAAGTTTTGCTGTACAAACTTCTGCACAGCTGGAACCATTTTATCGAACCTAATACAACGCATGAGTAGAAGCTTCTGAAAATCGGACAGTTTGTTTTTCCAGTCACCAGGAAGAGGATCTTCTTGTGGAGTCTGAAATAAAGAGGGGTGAGAAAATATTTTCACATATTGAAAAAAAAGTTTTCTAAACTCCATGAAAGATATTTTGTATTTATTTTTTGTTTCAAGGTTAAATATTGTAATTCGCAATATTCTAATTTTCTACATCTGCTTTTGTTCATTAATTTAAAATATTTTATTGTTGTTAAATGTAAGATTAAAGCAGAAATAAAATTAAAATGGGAATAATAAATTAAAATTCTTCGTCGGATGATGGACAAACAGCTAGGAAAGTGGGGTTGGGAAATCCTTTCATGTATACTTTTCAGCCTTTCTCTTAGCAGTTATTTGTATATAGAAACCACCGACTGAATGCGTTAAACGTTAAAGCTTGCATACCATGCTATCAAAGAGAGCTCGAAAATCGCTCTGTAGTTCTTCTAGTGACTCCCGAAGACCATTAAACGATTTCATGCAAGTGAGACGACAGAGCTCATCCCAGGACTTGTCAGGAAGCCATGTATAAGGATTGGGATCAGGATTCCCAATACCAATGCCTCCAGTAAGCAGAAAACGCCATTCCTCATCATCGATGGCACCTTCTGCCTTAAGAATATTGATGCATAACAAGAACGAGAATAGCAACTGCAAAGAAAAGTATTTTGTCAATAACTTATTGCAACAGTTTCTTCAACATGTGAGTATTCGGGATTCTCTCAGAAATAAATTGAGAATACAAACAATGGAAACTAATTTTAAAAATAATTTTAGCGACATATTTTTCAACCAATACTTCGGTTTTAATACCACCATCTCTGGGTCTATTTTTTCGTATTGAAGTCTTATCGATTTCTTTTAAAGCTTAACATTAAAGGTGTCCTTCCAGAGAAACTTCATTACATTTATTTATTTTTTGACTTACCTTTTCATTGTCTAACACGAGAGAAAATAAACTTAGTCAAGTCGAAGAAAGTATTTTTGTGTCATTTAAAGTAAACCAAACAGTGGTTCTAATTGTTAGGATGAATAATTAAGGTGAATTTCAGATGTACATTGTGACAGTTAGATTTACCCTCGAAAATAAATCTTGAAGAAAGCAAAAGTGGGGAAATTTTAAGAAGGGATACTTACTTTATCTTTTTCAAACAAACTGCGACAAACATTGACATATAAGGAATGCATGAAATAGCTCTTTAAAATTCCCAATCGCTCAGTTAGATTGTCAGAGACTTCTGAATTATCAATGGCATTGATGTAGAGGTTTATAAACCAAGGCAAAGAATACTGGTACATCGGGTCGATACTCGCCAAATCAGCTATGGTGAAAAATAAAATAGAGGAATGGGTAGCAATTGGTTTGTAACCAAGACGGGTTTGATCAATTTGAGCTTCTGTTTCTTCGGCAAACACCTAAAAATAATTAATAAAACAAAATTAATTGGGTTTTTTAAAAATATTCTTCCTTTTTTCTTAAAATACATTACTATATGACTTATCAAAATTCTAAGATAAACAGAATTGATACACTAAAAGTACGTTTATTTCTTGTTATACAAAAATGGAAAGGAGCGAAATGTTTTATCTCCGTAGATATGACCGTACCCAAGATAATATGAAATTAAAATACTGTATTAACTCTATGATATGTGCACAAAGAATAACTAACACAATTTTCTTGATGGCTTATATCAAAGAGAAGCTAAGTGAAATATAGAATCATGTAATTTGTAAAACCTGTTCATTGTGATGAATATATGAAGCGTAAGAAACAAAAGCAAGAGGTAGAAGAGAGAGCGCTCATCAGTATAGAATATCAGGAGCAATTTATAAATTAGATTCATATTTTCCTTCATAATATGGTTTTGAGCATTTATTTACCAGTGATGTTTATTAGATGATCAAAAATAGTATTTTTAGAAGAAAAAGTATAAAAATTTTATGAAACTATTTTTTAAACGAAACAAAGGTATAAGGATTTTCTTAGGAGGGGTACGTTGAGTAAAACACACGGACCTATGCTAGAATACACCTTAGACTGAGATATAGAGACTCTATCTAGTACTTAATAAATAATAACCTGTTTCTCTTGAATTTCATTCGATAACTCTTTACTCGATGAGATGACTTTAACCGCAGTTTCGTCTTCAAGAATATTGGTGCCTGAAGTGAGCAATTCTAAGATTTTATCCTCAATAGCTTTTAACTGCCTGAAAGAGAATGATATATTCAATGTAGAACAGAAGCTACCCTTCTCTTTAGTAGAGCACGGACTTGACTGAAATAGAATTAAAAAGAATACAAATGTAAATAAGATTTCCTAATCATACAAATTGATTAAACTGTAAAATGACCAGAGGCAAGGGATGACTAATGACAATATACCAAGAAGGTGCATGATATCACTTCAATACCCTACACTAAATCTCTATTATTTGGGATTTAATGAAAATAAAATCTGTCAATCAAATGACTATAATTAGCTTTGAGCATAGTACTTAATACCTTAATGAACAAGACATACTTTTAAATTCTTATTTAAGTATAAATTTCATTTTAAATTGTTTCAAATTTGTCCTACGAAATTTAAAACTTAATTCGCTTAAAATTTTGATAGCGCGCGAATAGATTGGATCGCTATAACATTAACAATATGTTATAAAATAATTTTTCCTCTGATTGGTATTACAGAAAAATTTAGAACAATCTTTTACTCTATAACTGCTGTTTTATCTTTGGAGTTTATTTCTACTTTTCCTTCTCTTTTATGCAGAAATGTAAGGCACGTTATTTATTACAATTTCCCTTTGACTGTAACAAATAGAGTTAATAAATTATAGTATTGTACCTGAGAATGCTGTGATATCTAGAACCAATGAGTACACATACTCTTTGAAATTAACTTAAAGTAACGATATCATAGGTTCCCAATGGTTGCAATTGCGACCAAAGTGGACGCTGAAGATTTCCATGGGGACGGAAGCAAGTTCAGAGGCAAATGGGGTTGTTAAGGTAGACATAATATCCATAAAATTGTATCTCATACCTATAAAATTAATGAATAAATCAAAAATAATATTGTTTTTACCATAATAAACGACATATTATAAATTTTGTGAATTCTAGCATGGGCCGCCGTTTGGCAACCCTTCGGTTAATGCACAGACATTTCCATTGCATTCATTTCACAGAATTTTGCTGAATGTTGGCTGATTGCAGTAGCTAGTTGATTATCTACAAAAACTGATATCACTGAACGTGGATATTTACGAATCATGTTAACGAAATTGAACTCAACATTTACAAACTATAAAAACTCAACCATCTTATTCATTTTTCTTATTTCTTATTAATTTTATACATACATTTCAGCTTTTAATAAACAATTTTTAAGGATATTTAATGACCGTTATAAACAATTTCTAATTTGCTATTCTTAATACATAGATAAGCAGATAAAATAAATAAAGATAATATGCAACAATATTCTAGTTTTTATGTAATTAACTACTATGTATAAGTGCCTTTTCCAATATTTATTTTCGTGTAAAGGGAACGATAGTTCAGAAAAGGTTGGGATCCTCTGACCTATATCATACATAGACACCTAGTATTTACTGATTGTTACATGATTTATCTAAGTCCTATTTTCATTCATACATTTAACTTAACACGAAAGCGAACTTATTGCATGAAGCTTAAATTCATAACTATCCTAAAATACTCCGTAGACAAAAATTTTAAATCCTGATCCTGGTATTATTCCAAACTGGAGAGTTAATCTGCAAGTAAGGTATTTTTTTGGAGAGCACAGTTTCTGACAAACAGTATAACTAAAACCTATTTAACGACGTAAAACGATATAAGATACTGAATAGGAAAGGTTATCTCTTTATGAATGACTGCTACGTGCTACATCTACTGGCATCCTGAAATTCTTACAGTAGTTTTGCATATTGTTTAGCCGGAAATATGAATTCAGTAACAGATGACATCCATATAATAAATCTCACTATAAGTGCAATGCTACTTAAGGTTTTCTTTCAAATAATGCATGTAATATGTAAAAACTTATAGCTCTTAAAATTCTTCAAAATTCTACCAATTCATCTTTCTACTTTTCTTAATCTTAACTTTCTTAGCTACCTAAAATAAATCAAGAAAATAATGATTGAGATTGCCTTCCTTCTACACTTCCCAAATCTTAAGACATCATTAATTATTGCAACGTATGGACCTTTTCTTTCCCTTTTCTAACCATGCTGTCGATTCTCCTAGGAAATGTCGCAGATTTTTGCAATTTTATGCTGTTGTATGGAATGTTTCAACAAGTCACCAAAGAACCGCCGATTTAAAGCTTTTTCTAACGAGAACTAATCCACGTGATTTTCCCTACCGCAATCAGATGCACGTTTGACTTTTGTATGTGTGAGACGTTACGTTGGCAAGCTATTTCCGGCAACTTAAAAATATGGATTGTAAGTTCCTGTGTGTTCAGCGAAGAATAATTTTGCCGGTTAAACGTATATAAATTCGTATCGATAAAAATTACTTTTTATTTTCGGCTCCTTGCAAAAGGAGACTATTTTTCTGTTCTTCCAGTTCTGGCTTTTCTCTGGCTACTACGATTCCAAGTAGCTGATCCTCGAGTCCGGCTGGAGTTATCATGAAGTTTACCAGCGTTACTTTCACAGATGTCTCGGGCAGGTAGTGAGGGTTTCGAAGTTTAGTAGTCATATAAAAACGAAAATCAGCCGAATATTCGATGGTGGAATCTCCCAGCTTGATGCACATCATTCCTCCTTGGCGAAAGGTCTGTTTTAGCAACAGTGGTTCTAAAACTGGATCTAGCTCTTCCCCTATATTCTCCAACAGAACCTACAAATATTAATTCATTAGTAACAACTTGACATGAGAACAATTTCATGAGAGCGTTACCAGCTGTTTCAGAAGAAAAAAGTAATGGAAAAAAATAAATATTCTGTATAAATAATTAATAAGTCACATAAGATTTAAAAGTCATAGTAGAAAAATTTAGCTTTGCAAAGTATTAGAGAGAATTTAAATTAAATTTCACCAAGGACTGCGAAATCTTTTAGCAACGATAATATACCTCTTCTAAACCCCTCTCTTTGGGTAGTGTTTTCCCTGACATTCTAGTGCACAGTATTTTCAGGGATATGATTTCAAATTCCCCTATTGTCTTCAACTGTAAAGATAGCTCATGACAACTTGTCTGTGACTTTTTGTTACCGTCGGGACAAGAGTTCCATTTTCGACAGTGCAAGAAAGAAGAAAAGCATCAACCTTCGTTTGCTCAATGTCTTGATGGCGCGATTGGGAAGTTTTCATTATTATTAATAATAATTTAATAATAAAAACATCGGCAGGGGTTATTTTTGTGCTAGTCAGTCCGCACTGTCCCTACTCATAAGTACTAGTTATAAGTAATGTAATAGACCAAAAAGTTTTCCGTTACATCTTAATTAAAAATAGTGGTTATGGAGTAACCTTATACTTAAATTAAGAACGACTGTTAACGGTATAACGGTTTAAACGCTTAAGAACATACCCAAGTACATTCGTTTTAAGCAACACATTCAGTTTCCTTTATTTTGAAATAACTTGTACCGATAGAAGTACATCAGTCTCCCCGAAAAAACAGTCTTTGTAGGTAAAAATATTATTGGATTACAATTAGGCAGATTGATCGCATTTTAAAACAACAATAAAAATAGGCTTGGTTCGATTTGAAATGGTCTACTATTTTGCTACAAGCGGCTCATTTCAATGAAAACCTTTGTCTACTGATACGTACTAGGCAAGGTTCATAAGACAAGTCTGTGTTGATAACATAATAAATATACATGCATTTAGTCAGAATTTATATCCAGCTGATGAACTGCATTTTGTGAAATTGCCAGATGCTACACTGCTACAAATTCATTAACATTAAATTTTGACAATATGTGGTATGGTTTATAGAATGATGTATCTATAGTTAATCGCCTCTTGTCAGCAGAAAAATTAATATAGAATAGTACAGCAATTTTCGACCTATAGGGGCCAAACTGTTTCACTGAATAAGCGTAAGATGGTTTTATGAATTCGGTGTCATAAAAGTTTACAACTATTTAGAAAAAATACAATAACCCAACGTCTTATGTAATGAAACTACTAATCTACGAAATACATCTGGTAAAAATTCCTTGTAAAAGCTTTCTTTATTAATAATTTACTTATTACATAAATTTGTCTCATGTAAGCAAGCCGTCATTGAATTCAAGATTATACCAAATAATTCATTGGTAGTCGCTAAAGTTGCTATGCCTCTCAGCTCTATTTGCCATTATATAAGAATATTTATATGCTGAATCTTAAAACGATACTTACTAACATAGCGTAGAACTACCTCTTTATTTATGATTGTATAATCCGTAACCTTAAAATATTGCAATTTCGTAAACATGTTCTTATAGGATCTACTATATCAAGCTTACAATCTAATATTCAGACACAATTTCTACAGCTTAATATGCAAACTTAACTACTCACTGGGTTTCCAAACGTAATGCAGTTTTCAAGGGTGCGAACGAAGTCAGCATCAGTCAGTTTGATAGTAACCATCCGATTGGCTTTCTCCATATTTTTTATCCATTTATTGGCCTGTCCTTGAGGATCAATCAACAGCGGCCAGCGGCAAGCATTGCTACAAAAATAACAGAAACATAAAAACTGTCTAAATAAAAGTTGACATTTGAACACGAAAAACACATTAAGACTTGTTATTACCCCTACCTAATTAAATATATAGAGTTAACTTTCTAACTCAACACTTTAATTTAGATTAAATACTCTAACAGATTATGTCAACATTTTTATTTAAATTATTTTTGAATTTATTTACTTAGAAATATTACTTTGTAATTAGTCCCTTTTTTTCTTTTTGTGAGATCGTACCCTCTTACTTATATGGGGAATACGGAATGTCAACAAACATGACAAAAGATTAATTATATAAATTATACAGTTCATAAAGACTGACTAAGACATTTTCTAAGAACATTTAAAATCTCATTTAATTATTTTTAATGCATTTTTTAAAGGATATTGGTGATAATGTATGGCAAAATAAGTCCAAATTGAAGGAAGCAGATAATACTGCATATGAGATAAACTCTTAAAGTATTTTCATAAATATATAGGTTTAACCAGTTCTATGTTCAACGAGTATACAAGTCAATCCAAATCATTATTTCATTGCAGTCGAAGAGTATACAAGTCGTGTAAAATTTAAAAAATTACCATTTGGTATAAAATTCAAATTTTCTTGAGATTTAATACAAATGTCATTTAGTGGTATGTTTTCTTTATAATATTCGTAGGCCTGCTATAAATATTAAAAAAGTTGAATTCTTTGGTTCTTTTGGTTTTCCATACAATGTACTGCTTGTTTTTGCAAAATGAGTTGAATTATTCTTCTAAATGCATCGGTGTTCTCCGTATATTACTGCTATTTGACCAGTAAAGTACTTTATTTTGAAAAAAAAACACCCTATTTAATTTATCTTAATTTTTTTGTTTTTTTAAGTCTTAAATAATTTTCAAGGTTTTAAATAACATTACCTTTTTCAACAATCAGTTGTTAATTTTTTTATAAATATATATAATGGTATGAAATGACATCTTCATTTTTACTTTGATTTTTTTCGAACAGCTTATAATGTGACTATTTGTATTGGGTTCGACATGTATACACGTGATCGCTTGATTTTGATTGCGCACAGCGTGTGACGCTTTAATTGGTAATTAAAGTTTTAGTAAACTCGAATAAACATTTCTACTATTTTATAAAGCATTAAAAATCATCAAGATAATTTGGATTTTTTTTCCAAAAGAATCGTGAAAACTAATTTTAGGTTCTAACTGATTTTTTGTGACTTAATGTTCGTACAGGTTAATTGATACTAATATTAAATAACCTGCACGATTCCACTGTACCAGGTATTTAATAAAAGGCAAACCTGATAATGATTCCATTTTCAACTGAAAAGTTGTCTGTTGGTAATCCCGCTAAATTCCAGTCTCGAATGAGAACAGGATCGCCAAGAATACTCTTCAGCGAAAACTCATCAGAGCAAGGAATATAACAGTCCTTGCACATTTTGACCCAAATACAGCACTGATCCTGTAAAAGGAACAAATAAGTATCAGCCTGACATCCAAAACGAGAACATAATACTGAGAAAACAAAACAGAAGACAACCCACATATCTAAAGCTCGAAGTGAAAGCCCCTAGGTAAGCAACAACAGCCGACGAAATCAAAATGTCTCCAGTTAAGTTGTCATACTGGACACCTAGACTGATTGCCGAATCATTCCAACGGTCTTTCTCACCTCCCAGGCCACCGATAAGAAGTTGCGCTCGCTCCAGCTGGGTTGCACATAGAGCTACTTGATTCTCCAAATCTGTAAAACATTGGATGTAGCTTTATTTCTGTAGAAACTTTTTTGACAATTCACAAAATTAAGTTCATTTATCTGCCATCGAACAATTTTACAGTGCTTTTTAAAATTTTTGAAAAAGAAGTGAAAAAGATTTGATGACTAAAATAATAATTTATCAAACAAAAATAAAATTGCAGCTGACAGCTTTATGTACTACTTCTAATTTGAAGGAAGGTAATTGATGCATAAATTTCATTAAAATAATAATTGTCATTAAAATTTCAAGAATGCTCCCGATATTGAGGTCTATGGCATTTTATCTGTTAGAAATAAATTGGATCTACAATCTTCCTCGGGATATTTATGCACTTCACACTTGAAGCAATAAGAAAATTTTTAATTTTACGTGATAAAAATTTGAGAATGATTGAAAAATTTAATTTTGATTCCTTTTTTCCGTTTAAAAAATTTCGATATCCAAATCATTTTTGTGCTTACATTGTTATTAATTAGTGCCTCAGAATTTGGTTCAATATCAACATTCAAAGCTTAACTTATTAACGTTAATAATTATTATAAGACAAACTTTACATTCGACAGAATAAACAGAAAGAGTAAAACTGGAAGAACAGACACTTGTAAGTCCAGGTAATTGGGTACTGTTCGTATTGTATTCTTGTAGCTTCATGTTAACCTACAGGGAAACAGTTCTACTTTTGGAGCGTACAGCATTTCAAGATTTCTTTGAATAAATTTTACTACGTGATAGAATAAACAAATCTCAGGGGTAATGAGTCATTGCATTTTTAAAAAGAGAGAGAAAATATTTATAATTTTAACACTACAACGCACTTTGGAATCATTTCGACAACAAGCTGCCAAGTATGCATATTGTTTCATAAAATCCAGTAATACACCCACACACACACACGCATGTACATATATATATGTGTGTGTGCGCGCGCGCACCTGTGTGTACATTTATATAGCATACACATATATAAGTATAATATATATATGTATAAGTATAATACATATATGTATAAATATTTATACTATATATATGTATATATATATGTGTGTGTGTGTCTCTGTGTGTGCATACAATAGTGACAAAATATGTAGTAATTAAACGCTTTAATAAAATGTATTAATACATTATTGATTTTCTGATAATCAGGATATAACACTAGAATATAATAAATGCATAACATTTAAAGAAACGCATGAGCGCGCGCACACACACACACCAATCGATATTCTTTGGAGTAGCAATGTCCCGAGCGCTCTAATATTAAACTATTCGTGTAAATTTTGGTTGTCTTCTTTGCAAATAATGGCATTTTACAACACGAATTTTAGAAAAGGATCATTGTATAATTTTCTGCTCTATTACGTCGTGAAGTTTGTTCAAATGCATCTGTCCAGAAGTAAAACAATTTTCTCCAAAGACTACCATGCAGCTAGAGGAATTTAATATGACCAGTACCAAATCATTTTAATAGAGAAGTCATTAATTCAAAAGTCAAAGTGCAGATTAGAATGAGGAGGCAACTGCCCGTTAATTTTACGACAATCATGCGCAAAAAGAATTAAGCTCTTGTTATTACACACCTTCTTTCTCCTTCTGAGCTAGGGAAAGTTTCTTTTCGAGAGCGCTGAGTTTTTCTTGCACCTCTCTCAGGCTCTCTTGCTTCACACGTAGAGCAGCAAGTGCATCTGCTAAGTCGTTTTCGGCCTGAGCCAAAGCTTCTTTTTTGGGAGCCACAATTTTAGCGACCCTAAATGAATTTGAAATTCTTATGTTAATATACGCGCTGACAAAAAGGAACCAGGAGACACACGGATGGTGCTGACCAAGACATCTGGACATCAACGAATGGGAGTGCATTACTTTCTTGTTAATGATCTCCAATGACATTCGTGCTTTTCACTGCCACTAATAACTTGTTATGAGAAGTATTATGGGGAGCCTCAGTGAACCTAAGGGGGTCGGCAGCACTGAAAACCCTGGCAGAAGAAATAAAAAAAATGACCCCTCACATAGCCGGCTGGTAAGGAAATTGCCTAACAGAAAAACGATCCGTACCATGCTGACGCAAGTGCAAGGGGACGAATAGGAGAAGGAAGCGACGTGCGACAACTTCGGACGAAGTTTTTTTCGTGGGAAGAAAATGTGTAAAGAGACATATGGGATAGGAATACGAGAGGGAGAGGGCGAAAAAATTGTCCCGTTAACTTTCCTTTATGTTACCTTACTTTGGCACGTGGTTCTTGAGAGATAGATATTTGTCGTTGTAGGTGGTTATACCTTGATAACCTTTCTTCTTCTCTTTAACAAATTGGTATTGTTTTGTTTAAAAATCACGCCAGTCTTTTTCAATTTCATAAGTAATTTAATAATACACCGAATTGCCCTGGTTTTTTAAAATGACAACTGAGCTTAATCATTTGCCTAGCCTGCTCGGGCAAACAAAGTTGAAAACCACAGACAAGAACTTTTGAACTGTCTAAATAATTGTATAATCCTTTAAGATCAACAATTTATATGTTCAATATTAGAAGCATGTAACAAACAATACCGGGTGAAACTTAAGCGAGAAATACATTAAATAATAATAAGAAAAATAGTAAATGGCAAATCGTATATATCCAACTTTCATAGAACAGATTACTTTTGTAACTACCAGATTAGAACTTATTGTCCTGATTTTATATTTTCAGCCAGAATAAATTTTACAGTGAATATATATATATATATATATATATTCACTATAAAAATTATTTTGGCTGAATATATATATATATATATATATATATATATATATATATATATCGATTTCCTTCCGATTGAATTAGTTTTTTTTCTTTTTTAATCTTACACTGGTGAATGTCTATCCGTCATGCGTGTTGACTTGCTTAGATCACGGAAAGTTATTATACCGCTGAGCTATTACCGAAACATTATAGTTACATGAGAAATACGGGGACAAAATTGAAACTATGAAAAAAAAAGCGAATAATACGGATAGGATGTTATTTAATCATCTTTTTACTAAAATATAACAAAAGGAATTTGAGCTTTACGTAACGATGAAAGAGGTCGAGACAGCAACAGAATTAAGGCAATAATTTCTTACTATATGTAACGTAAATAAAAGGCTTTAAAAGAAACAGTATTAGTAATTAAATGAAAAACGTATGATCAATTCTGTAAAATTAAATATTTATAAATCACCGCAATTTTTAGTGTCACAAGAGCAATGAAATTTTCGTCGAATCTAAATATCATGGATGCTGTGTAATCAACATATTACTGTCTTCCTGTTTGAGGTAAATTTATAGATGAGATTAATTTAATAATGCAGACAATATACAAAAATATTTTTTTTTCTAAAAATTCAAATTTAATATTTAAAAATTCCTGATTGTAATTATGTAAAATAAATAACGACTAAATAAAAAATAAAAATTCACATAATTGATTTATAATTTGTTAATATAAGTTTTATCTATAAAAAATGCAATTTTAAGTGTTCATTTCATTGGCCATATCTTTAATTTTAACAATCCGGGATAAAAGGACAAACTGGCTGGGACATAGAGACTATACTTTCAAATTAGTACAATCCCGGTTAAAGCCGTAAGGTAAATCTAGTTAAAAATCATAAATATAAAACTGTAAAGAAACATTTTTTTAAAATAAATATGCTTACATTTTACCTAATTGTTAAAATACTTTAGATAACCTTTTTATTGAAAATTTAGATAATTTTTGCTACTGTAGTTGCAGAGCAGCGGACGCCATGTTGCCTGCAAGCATATTGTTGGGGGTCCCCTGCAATATACTTGGTTCAACATATAAATATACGAGGGGATATCAATTAATAAAATCCTTTTCAGAAATAAATATATTTAGCAAAAGTGTGAATAGTGAAAATAGAAAGCGAAACTGCTTGCATCCAGTCCTTCAGAGATCTCGGTGATTCTATGTACCAGAAGCAATCATTAGTCACAGCATCTGCGATTACACCGACCACTTTCGAGAAGCAATGAACAGTGATAAGATTTAATTTGAGAAACGGGAAGGAGGTTCATTCCGAAAACCATTCAGAAAGGGTGGACTTTTAGAGAACTGATTGTGTTGACCGAACCAGTGTGGGAAGATGATGTAAATTGTTTAAAGGTGGGCAGAGATGTAACGAGCAATGTGACAGTGCTCTACCAGATGTAGAAAAATCTCTACGACACCAGGATATTCAAACTGATCTAGTGCTGGGAAAGATAAATTTCTCAATATTAATGGCCCTTTAGTCGAAAATTAATCAATTTGTTAGACTTCCATTACCATTTTACATTCTTATTAGTTAGATTCTTCATAATTATGTTTAAAATTATGTGCGTTAATTACTGATACCCAGGGACGGCTCTAGTTGGTGGGTGTCGTAGGCAATTGATTAAGGTGACAAAATTTAGGAGTAGCAAAATCGCCTGATCTAGAGAAACATAAGTAAATGAAAAAAAATAAATACAATGCGCAAAAATATATATCGATCGATAGAAAGTAATTGAATAGTAAAATCAAATAGAAAGGAATTTATTGTCCTCAATATATTCAGTGCCCTGCAGCTAAATACAACAAGTTTATTCAAATATAACAAGAAGAGACAGGCTTATAGTAGGCACTAATTTCAATTTATACGTTCGTTGTCGTTAGTTAGTCAAAAACTGTAAATTGTTTTTCGATAAAACAATTTTCTGTAATTTGTATTGGCATATATATCTTAATTCACATGTATGTTTTTTTTAAAAAAAAATGCTTGGCAAGGATGCCATTTTTTGTGTTGTCTACGGCGGCAAAAATGGCTGCGTATACCCCTCGTAGTACGATACACCATGCACCGAAGATGTGACCAACGAATATTTGAGTCTACTAGATATATTTCTAAACGTCAAGAGTGATAAAAATCCTAATTTGGAAAAGCATTGCAATTTTATATAGATGTGAGGTAAAAGTTCTAGTTTCTAAAAGTAACAGCATCAGACGCTCGAAATGAATTTTGAAAGTGATTACTCACTTATCATAAGAGTCCATGGCACAAACCCAACGACATAATTTTTCAGCGGCTGTAGACGCATTTTTTATTTTTTCGGGATCAAATTCAGGATTGGTCATGAATTTTGTGCGAATTTCTTTCATAGCTTTCACAGGAATGTTGTCCTGAAAACAGAAAGAGATAAAAGAAAAATTTCTGTATTCATTAACACTATTAGTTCAAATACAAAATACCGGGTTATTAATCATTTGAATACACTTTCATTTTAGAAGTGAGAGAAATAAGAAATCTATTACATGGTCAAAAATACGATTCTAAAGTAAAAAATTTAAAACCTTGATTAAAGTTAAAAAACATTGGCTATTGCAGAATTATTCCTTTCATTTCAAATAAAAAGAGATGAATTCACAAAGAAAAAACTAAATCTCATAACATTTAATTTCTTTTTTAAACGGTGATTTTTAAAAAGATATAGAATTTTTAATCATATCTATACAATTTGATTGTAATTAAAAAACTTTATATCTTTGGCAAAAGTTTTATTTAAGAAAAATAATTTAATGTTTAGAGCAAATAACTTTTGAGATTAAAAATCTCAAAGTTTATTTCGTTATAGCTTCTTATAAAATTTCCCTATTATTAGAGCTAAATTTGAAAGTATAAATTTTTTTCTAGTCTTCATAAACGTTAGGTGATGAGCATTTTAGAGTTTAAAAAATAAAACTCAGCGTTTTAAACTGAGTGCTTCAGTACTTAGAAAAAGTCTAAACTAATTCAATTTGATGGATAGTAAAAATTTACCTTGTCGTAATTCTTTAAACCATCTAAAAATTTCATATCTCCTAAAAGTTTCTTCGACGGACCCCAGTAGTCTTCGATCATTTTACCTGTTACGATACAGACATTTTAAAGAAAGTTCATAGATAAAATGTTTACTTTGAAGAAAACACTTTCTAAAATTATAATGATAATAACAATACAGTCGAAGTAAATTTGTCACACTTATACGATATCATTAAAAGAATTATGATTAATTCTTTTTAACATTATTAGGTATGTTGCTAAAGAGAAAAAAATCAAAGTGGAGGGAAAACGCTTACAAACCAAATCCTTAAAAACCGTGACTGCATTTTTATGGTCAACAAATAATCACACATATTTACACCTTAGATAGCGTGGTCTTATTTCATAACGTCCTGTCTCTCACAGTAAGATAAAGGGTGAATTTCAAGTACTTAAATCTTTCTATGAATATCTGATAAATGTTTAAGAACACATAGTTTAATATGTGGTTAAGTACTAAAGATGGTCACCAAAACAACAAATAAATGAGAAGTGACCTGTTCCACTTGGATCAGGAATTCTGTCAGGTTTGATCCCCTTCAAAACACAGATGGCTTCCATTACAAGTTTCACCCCAGCAGGAGGACTCTTCATCGATTTAACAAAAGTAATGTCCTAGGAAATGGAAAACAAAAGCAATTTGTAAAAACTACTTCTATTATATTTATTTTTTGCGCAAGTTTAAAATTTCGGTACATTTTATTTTATCAACAGTAAATAAGAGCACAAATAACGAAAGAGGAAAAGGGTACTAATCAATTGTCACTTAAAAATATATTCATTGAAACTTAGTGCTAAAAGGAACTTTTAAACTATTAAGGCTATATCATTAGCTAGGAAGCATACTATAAGAAAACTGAGTAGAAATTGAAACGAAATGCATCACATTTAAAAACCCACTTGTAACATTCCACTCTTGAATAAACACCGTGTACTACTACTACCGTGAACTACCGTCTCTTTATAAGTACAATGGGGCAAATACATGGTTATGTAGGGGAAGGTTGCTCGATGTACAGCTATCTTAATCATACTACTGCCAATATTATAATTAAAGCAACAAAACTAGCATTTTGGTGAGAGTGTTATAAACAATTGGGTCAATCAGATTGTTTTTTACTGGTTATTAACAAAAAATAAAAATAAAAACATTGCTTTCTATACGTGCCACTAAAAATTAAATTTTTGCTATTTTCTCTATAACATATGTTTCTTTTTGGACATTTATTCTGTATTAATGTATAAGCTATTTGTTTAAAACAATGTTTTAATACGTTATTACGATATTAAAGATTTAAAATATGGATACAATTACGGATTTAATCAATATGGTACGACTTAAAGAGCAAGTCCCAATAGTTGTACCCTTTTTCACTTTTTTTTTTTACTTTTGCTGATTTTATCCAAAATTTATTATTTTTCGACTTATTATTTTGCAATAAACAAGAGAAATTTTAATAGGGTTTTGATGACAAAAGTCTGTTTTTTCTTTGTCGATTTTTGATTAATACATAATTTTTCTTAAGGGGTAAAATTTGAGCAACTTGTTCTCGTTCATTTCAATTTTTGTTTATATCCCACGGGAAAGACCGGCAACTTTTCACTGTAAAAGCATAAGAATATCCAAACATACATTAAGCTCCAGCAATTCATAAACATTTCAGATATCTTTTCGAACTGTTTTAGACAGTACATAGAAGTTTTCTGATCAATTCCAAAGGGTAATTACGTTACACAGAGGAAAATACTGTATATAATAGATTCTGAATAGGAAGGAGAAAGCTAACTCTCTACCCTTTAACTGCTTCTCTTACCAGATGTTGAAAAAATTGCGATATACAGCCATATTTTTTTCTTCCATTTTTAAATTTAAGGAACTGAAAAGTTTTAAGCTGAATTTTGCTCTCCCAAACTATCTTGGATAAATTAAAAATATTGCCGCATAAAGAAGCTTAACCAACGAGCTGAGTGGCCGAATGGTCAAAGCACGCGTTCCAGACCCGAAGATTGTGGGTTCGATGCTTGCCATGGCTGTTTATCCAAAGTACGGAATTTTAATTTAAAAATGTTATTTATTGTTTCCTTATGTTCTTGAACATTCTAGATCTTTCTTTAATATGTAAATTAGTTATTTCTCGAATATTCTGTTCGGGTATAAAAGTTGATACCCACTAGTTGTAGGCAACTTCTCGATCTTGTAAAGTTGCGAGTTTCTACTTAGCTTCAATAAATTCTTCTGTTACGTTTAACGGTGTGTTCATTCGAATCTTCGTGACAATATTAAATATTAGAATTTGTACAATAAGTTTAGAAACAACGGACTACACAGAAATAATACCTGATATTCATTACACTGGTATCTCTTTTTTTATTCTGATTTTTTTTCTCAGCAGCAGAAATAATATCTGGTAAAATATCTTTGAAATTAGTCTGACTAATTGCTGGGTCTTCTTGATATGAAAAAAAAACCCCCTCTTGTAACAGTGATTTTCTGCAATTAGTTTTTCATGAAATTCTATTCTAAATTGTTCAGATTATCGTGAACCTGATTTACAGTACAATATATAGGAATTTCACAGAGCCAAATTCAATAAATGAAAGAAAATCTTCTTTTAATACTTTTTTTCTCTTTACAATTAACTATTCTTACTTTTTCAGCAGCCGCTGCTACACCCGAGTTTCCTCGAGATATTAGTTAACCGCAATATAAATACGCCTGCCTATATCAGGTTTAAAAGAGATGCCAGACGATAAAATATGATGACCATAAGGTAGAATATATTCCCAGTTTAAAATAACTAGTTTCACTCACGGCAGGGGTTAATATGTCGAGAGCTGCAAGTGCCGCCTCGAGAATGGGAACCGCTTTGGCCAGATCCGCGTCGCATTCGTCCTTGATGGCTTGGGCGGCAGCAGCCTGTTGGTTGGCGACAGCCTCGTCTTCCTTTACCACTTTTTCTACCTTCGCCACATCTGCTGACTCTGCCTGGACGATGGCCATCTGCTCTTCTACTTTCTGGCCTGCAATTACCAACGTTGGCTGCAGACTCGTCAGTTTATCCTGCATTTTTGCAACGGCTTCGGCTGCATTTTGGAGTTCTTGCAATCCAACTTCGTAGCGACTTTTTGCTTTTAAAACAGATCTAAAACAATGAAACACACATCTGAAGTATGAAAACTTACATAAAAATTGTCATATTACGCGACTTTTCTAATCACTTCATTTCTTATAGTAAAATGAAAAAAAAAAGTTTAGTGTCGTAAATCAAAGGGTACATTACATAAGATCAGGGGAATAATGAAAGACAGTGTAGTGCAAATACAAATTCACTCTTAAAAGAAAAATTGCAGATATATTTCGATCTAATTATCGAGAATTAGTTTTAGAAACAGGTTTTTCCTTGAATATTTGATTCATCGGGATATTGTTTAAACAACTGTAATAGCGTATAAAATTATGAAAAAAATTTAAAACGTTTATTGTTTTTTAATACTATCTAATTTGAGATTAAAAGAAAATTATTGGGTTTAAAAAGTGTAAAATCAGAAAATATGTTTATTTTTGCAGGTATAAAATTTTATACTAACTTCCGTTTCTTCTGTAGTAGTGTCTTGAAAGTGGAAATAAGTTCCAGAAATGATGTAGGAGTCACGTAATTATGACGCTGAAGTTTTTCGAAATAGAGTCGAGATAGTTCCTCGGTTGATGTGTGAAACTTTTTACACATGAAAATACAGCCCTCTCTCTCTTTGTCCGACAACTCTACTTCTTCCAAAAATTTGGTGGCAACTGCTTCGAGAGCATCATCTGGCCATGCCTAAAAATGAAAAATAAGATAGGCTAGGATACATCAATGAATAATATAAATCCATGTGTTGTAATCACGAAAAGAGACAATGCGTAGTAAGTAGATTCTCGATTAAACAGTATCGGATTATCCAAGATTTGGCGCCCCCCCCCCCAACATAAAAAAGAGAAAGAAAATAGGATTGGAATGGAGGTGAGGGATGACCACGTTCTTCTCAATCTTTCCTTGGAAGAGTTGCAATGAAATTAATAAAAAGTATTACGATTAAGAAACTACGTAAGGTAATTTTATGGGATGAAGAAAATGAAATTCTTAGAAAAGATGATAATAGTACTTATATGAAGTGAAAATTCTTAAATCTTAGAATCTCAAAGGGAGGTAGACTGTTTAAAAAATGTGGACGAAGAAGCAATACAACGATGAATTAAGATTTGAAACTGGAATGTTATGAAGTCTTAAGTCACAATGATATTGTGAAGCGTGTCGTTTGTAGTTCAGAAGAAACAAAGGTTTTCGGAGAATGTTCTAAAAACGATGAAGAAAATTTTATAATTCATCAAAAATTAAGTCAAGGTGATGCATTAGTACTCACTGCTTACTTTATTACTGTTTAACTTAATTACTTGGATCAAGAAGATAAAAAATGTTCAGAAATTTGCGAAGTTTTATTTTGTTTGCTACAAATAACATTAAAATTCATAATTCATTCTGTTTCGTTTACATTAATTAAATTATTAAAACCCGTTTGTGTAATAATTTTACAATTTCTATCATTTAAAAAAAAATTCCCCTAATCTTGCATACATTCGATTATTTTGGTTATTCGTCTATTCGGGATGAGGCATTTCCCGACTTTCCCAGTTAATCGAAAGAGTCTACTATTTTTATAATTTAAGATATATTTAATTTTCAATAAAGTACAAACACAGTTTAAGAAATCAAAACATAATTACAAGATAATGGAGAGCAATAGCTCGTTATCTCTTTAAACGAGAAAAGTCAGCAACAAAGAAATCTGCTGTAGAAAGGAAACATTTTCAATATACGTTTATATATTTTGTAAAAGTTAAAAATTCAATTAAGATATCAGCTACCCGCGTCATAACAAAATAATAGGCGTATACTGCAGAACAAGGAAGTGTTTTCTGTTTATTTAAGTAAAGATTACTTTTTCGGTGATTTTTTAAATCGCACTGAATGAAGCATAAGAACAACTTCATTTGTACTCAGAAATAATTCTGGTTAGGAATGCAATTAATTTTTTTGAAATTTCTATTTAAAGAAGAAAAAAATTCAAGAATGAACATACTTCCTTTTATAGGCGGTGGTAACAATTGAGGGTAAAATATTAAAATAGGATTTGAATAGAACTAAACAAACAATGGAAATTAAACAATTTTTAACCAGTACTAGGTATTGTATTTATTACATCAAATGATAAGTACAAGCCTAATTTTCAAAACATCTTTACGAATTTTTTTAATTGAAAAAAAGTGACCGGTTTTCTTGTTATACTTATTTTAAATGTCTTTAAAACGAGCCATTTCAACAAACAATTTAGTTCAATAATTTTTTAATTTATATTTCATCAACGCCAAAGAGCTTCTACCAAAGTGGCTGTTAAAAATGTAACCTGAAATATTTTACACTAGGATTTTTCTAGGACGAATCAATGTTTATTATACACATAAAATAGCATCATTATTGCTAAATTAACATCTTGATTTGCTTTCGAGAACTAATTTCTCAGACATATCCACTCCCCGAATATACGAGTACTAAGATGATTGCAACTTTCAGCAATTTGGACTCTGAACAGCACGTTTCGTGTTATTTATGGTTTTGTATAACTTAACTGTAAGGAATTTGGACCCCACGACCTGTGTTTCGCATATGTGTGCCCTTCACAATATCTGCAAAAATCGCCCCTATTGACTCTTTCCACCCGGCGTTCCTTGGGGAAATAGGAGCCGTATAGCTAAGGGGGGGGGAGTTGATAAGGCTTTTCGGATGTGTCGCTTGTTTGTTCTTGAAGGGCATCTGAGAGGAGGATTTTCCCTTTTTGGAAGCGCTCAAGTTTCCAGAAGCTGACCTCCTGAAGCAGGGAGAGAAGATCTGCGTCAATGTGATTGGAGGAATCGACTTAGAGTCTGCGACCATGAGACATCTCTCTGTTTTGCAGAGGGAATTTTATATTGGATATGGAAAGCTCGGTCATATAATCTAGGTAAGACAGGCTCCGAGACTTAGAACTATGATAGTTGGTTATAATTTAAGTTTTCATCAATGTTGTAAATAAATGTGGTTTGTTGTCCTAAAAGTTTTGGAGGTAATTTAATGCATCCTCAGAGGTGACCGAACACACCTGTCCCAGTAAAGTAGGCGGGCAGGTCCCACGCTAGAATAGCGCTCTAGAAAAGGGTGCCGTTACATTAACCATATTTGATAAACTTTCATGTACAAGAGTGAAAATATTTCTTTACCTGGAACCAATCAATAGTGCAACAGTTGACTAAGGATGGAAACTTGCGCAGGCGGTTTCTGAAGGAGTCGCCAATGGGACTCATAGCCAGAACAATATGCAGCTGGTCCCTCACTCTCTGGATGAACATATTAAACAAAGCAACGGGGGAACCATCCGTCTGTAGAGATTTTTCTCTTTGTCTGTGAGCAAAATGGAATATTAAAATAATTTTGCGGAATAGCAATAGTTCAACATTACTCTGTTAAAATATTACCATTACTTAGTACACGTTCTACAATAAATGAGATAGTCTATGATCAACATGGTTAGATAAAATGTTTGCATTTTTCCCTTGTCTCCAGTACAGGACGCATCCACCAGACATTAATCTTAATCATCTTTTCTGCAGATCGTCGTTAAAAGTTCAAAAAACTAGATACAAAGTAGTGTCTTACGAAAATGTATTTAGGTATTATTCATTTTTTTACTACTGCAATTGCTAGCAACATCGGTTTTAGGATATCGACCACATATTTAAAGACTATGAGACTGATTTCTTGTTTAAAATTTTATGAAGATGATTTATTATGGAAGAAGAAAATGATTTTAAGTACATATTGTGCAACTTCATAATATTGATTGCAAATTATTGAATATAGAACTTGTTCTCAAATGATAATTAATATTAAAAAGGGCCTTTATTAAACCGTATATATGTATGAAATTATATATATATATATATATATATATATCATTGTAATTTGCACATTTCGTGTTCTGCTATTTTTTAAATAATTTAAGTGGCATAAAATGCGTATTAAAAAAGAAACATACGTAGAAAAATTGACAATTACTCTGTTTGGAAATTGAAAGTAGTGCAAATCTTAATTAGGGAAATTTATATGATGATGAAAAAGAGACCTGAAAAAGATGACGATGCTTAGATTGAAAATGATAGGAATGCTAGAGCATTAATATATTTAAAAATTTCTGATCTTCAAAATGTATATATTATATTCCTCAATTTGGTAATTGATTTACATAATAATCCCATTAGGTGGAAAAAAAAAAGAAAAAATTAAGAAAAAACAAGTGAAGTGAGGTGAGGTATTCAGAAGTTCAATTATTTTATGCCCTATCAGTAATATAAAACTTATTTTTTAAAAGAATATCTAAAGGAATAATTTTTTATTTACCAGGGTTTTCCCCTGGTTAAATGAAAAAACGCTGACCCAGACTAAATGAGAAATAAAAGGAAAATATATTTATCGATATACTTATGCTATATTTTTCAAAAACGACAATTTCTGTTTGGAAATATTGTTTTTCATAGAACTGAAACATTTATTTCGGGAAACTACGCCAAACTGTAACTTTACTACTCCTGATAACAGCTAAACCGCATCTTAGTACAATAAAGCTTAGAACAAAAAATATTTCATTCCTAGAATGTCGTACTCTAAAATGGATTATTGTTCCATGCAGGTGATCACTTCAAAAAGAGCAATTTATCCTGAATGCAGCAAGACTGATATTTTTAAGTCAAGTTCTGCAAATATTTTTAATATCTCAAAATTATAAAATAAAAGTCTAATTTTCGTCCAAGCTGTCGCATGTTTCTGGTTTTTTATACATTTCACTGATGCCAATCCTGTCTTAAATGTTTGAATAGGATTGTTTAAATTCCAATTTTAAAATATTGATGAATAAGAATGTAAGATTTTGACCAACGACCGATTTTGCAATACGTACGGTGCGTGATACCCCTTCCTCTTGCGTATACGGATGCGGACCCCTGACCTCTCCAACAAGTGTTCCTCTAGTGTACGGGTCACACGGTTACAGAACTAACTCATCAAGTCTCCGAATGATATTTTTTCACCAGATAATCCTTTGCAGGTGTTTCCGGCTAAACATCAAAACAAGGCCGAGAAGAGGCGGGTGAGAGAAAGGAATATGGTGAATCGCCATGAGGAGAGGGAGTGGAGAGTATTTACAATTTTGAAAAGCGAAAAATTAAAGAATGAGATACCTTAGTGACTCGGGCGAAATAAACATCTCCTGGTTTCTACGAGGGAGGATGAGCCATTTCGGGAGGAACGGAATTTGTTTGCTGCGCGGTACAGAACATTCTCAAATGCTTTTCAATGGTCCGGCTCTGAATCTCATCTAGTAATGTCAATATTTTCATTCTTTTAATTTTTTTGTAAATAAATTTTTGTGTTATTTGCTAATTTAACATTGACTTACTGTTGCACCCGAATAACATGAAAGAAACCAACAAAACTGTTCCAATTATAAGCACGCGGGCAGGCTACGATTTATAACAAAGAACCAAAGGAAAAAGAATAGCATAATTTCATTCGTGTGGATAAAATCATTGAGATACTCTGGTATATATCCAACTGCTGAGTAGTTAAGAATTATAACAGTCCAAAGAAGCCTAAATTAAAAAGAAGTTATTAATGTAACGAATAGTACAACGGAGTTATCTCACTTATCAATTTGTCTCATTTTTTCACATATCTCCTGCTTTTCGTCGGTCGCAAAGAGGTTTGGCACTTCGCCCGCGTTCAGCAGGTTGTTGATGTCCTCTAGAAAAGATTCCTCTTTGATCTGGGTATCAGTGAAGAGAAATACTCCGTGCTGCTCACTAGCGGTGGATCGGCGCAAAATCAACTTCAGGTCATCACGCCACTCGGTCATTGTGTAACTTTTGCTAATTTCCACCTAAAACGAGACGAAATAATAGCACTTTGCCAACATACTACAATTCTTAAAGTAGCCAAAATACAATAACAACTTTCTATATCAACTTAAACAAAAACTCGTGAAATGTTGAATAATTAAAAGACAATCAACGTTAGAGTGAATGTATCAAATGGAATTATTGTTTTTCATTCGAGAATGGGATTCCAGAAGTGAACCGCAATACAATTTAATCCAATGTAATTCTTTACTTTTCATAAAATGCAAAGTCATTAATTGTTTTTATTAAGGCTGTAGACTTTTAGTAATGGAAATAAGTAGATTCAGTTACCATTCTATCTGCAGCCCTATGACAATCGAAATTTGAAAGACAAAACAAGTGAATTAGAAATGACGAGGAAAAGCTCTCAAGTTTGTTGATCTGTTATTTAGGACTACAAGCAGCGATTTATTTACGATGACAGAAATTAACGTAGTATTAAGTTTAAACACCAATCTTGCAATTAGTTGATCAGAAAAATTAAGAGGTATAATTGGATATTTTACTAATTAAAAAGTGTTACTTTTTCAAGTGTAATATCACAGATTAAATAAATAAAATACCCTATGAATATACTACACTCTTTACACCCTATACTTATGGTGAAATATGACCATTAAGGTATCCGTCTACGTTCAGAGAACTTTTTTCTTTAAACGTAGAAACTAGATAATGTTTTTTACATTTTTAGATTTATTTTTTATATTATCATAGAAAATTGCACTTGAAAAATTATTCCTGGTGAAGTTTTTATAAAATTTATAATAAATAAAGAAAATTTAGTAAAAAAATTGGGTCTTTTCAAAAAGTCTAATTTATTAATAAATTAAATTATTTCAATATTTTTTGATGCAACACATTTCTTATACACTGGACTAGTGAATCACCTAAAATCTTTGCTTAATTTACATTTGGTAAAAAATATTGGTTTTTCAAACTCATACACATTGAATTTTTAACGAATTTTCATTACCTTTATGTCTAACTATGAGTGTACATCATTAAAAATTATCCAAATTTAAAGCCTTTAGGTCATTTACTAGTAAATACTATCAAAAGCATTCATAATGACTTTCAACAAAATATTTTAACAGCTTTTTGAGAAATCACATTTCAAGTTTCAACATTATATTAAAAATACCGTTCTGAGAAAAACGCATTTGAAGTTTATGAAAGCAACTTTAACTATTAAAAAATTAAAATACATGTTTAAAATTCCCCACACTTCCTTGCTTCAAAACTTTCTAATTGCCAAGTTACTAATTATTAAAAATGTTTAAACTTATCTTCATAAAAATTTAAAAAGTTTTGTCCAAAAAATGCTCTTTAAAAGGCTTTAAATTCACAACTTCCGGTTCCAAAGTCGCTACTTCCGTTTTATTATGACAGCTGTCACTGATGTTTAAACAGATGTAACTTTTCTTTAAAATGCCGTAAAGACAAAGCAAAAACAGATTTAGAATCGTAAAAGTTGAAATTTTACAATAGAGAAAAAAATAATAAAAAAAAATATGACTTTTGGCAAAAAATGCCGTTTTTAACATAGACGGATAATTTAATCAGAATCGAAAATATCTTTCATGTTTCTAATAATTTTATGCAAAATGCATAGATAAAAATGCTTATTGGATTGAAACTTAATGAATCCTTATATCTTTGCGAGCAATATACCCCTTGGCATATAATGACGAGTTGGAATCGTCATGCCTTTCATGTGGCATTATAGACTGACGATCCCCTGTTCTCATCTCCTTAAGAGCCATAGTATATTATTAAATTATTCTTTATCCACTCGTGCGTCGATTGTGGTTTATTTACAATGTTCAAGATGCCCATCCACGAGCCTTTTCAACAGTACCAATAATAAAGTTTCATCCATAAATCAGTAAAATTAGAAATGAAACACTAAAAAGCAGAATTCAGCATAACCATAATCTCGCACGGGGAATACCATACTAGACAATATTTGAAACCGATAGACTAAAATGACAATGTGTGAGACGAATATATTCTAAAAATTAGAATTTAAAAATAAAACGCTCTCTTTCTCAGCTTATTCATAATTATTCTGCTGAACCAAATTAAATAGCATTTTCCGAACCCATCCAATTTCGTTTTATTTGTATTGTGAAATGGTTAAAAGAACATGTCAACACAATGCATATTCTTGATGCTGCCAAAACTTATTTTTTTAAATCAAAATCTTATTTTTTTTCAGTCAAAGAGGAAAGGCTTCAGATGAAGTCCAGGAAAATTTAAAAACAAATTTATGAAATGTTTGACGTCTTATTTAGACACCAAAAATTTAAATTCAGTTCCAGTGTTATGGATCATTACTGTTTCATCCAATAGAACCTTTTAGAAATTTTTATAAAACGTGTAGTAACTATCTGAAATCTTTTTTTGATAATAACTTGGCTTCAGATAAAAAAAATATATTACTGTAAAAGCTATTTTAGATTCGATAATTTGAAATCCTCAAAGAATTAATATCTATTATTTACTAAAAAAGGTATATAATACATCGACATTCTTTTATACTAGTTTTCAATTATTATTTGGTACAGTAAGTACCGAATTCCCGCATTTGATGTATAAAATGTTTAAGTGCTTAAGAGGTTGTCAAGGTTGACATTTTTTTTGTGGTGCAAAATCTAAATATAAGAATTACAAAGATAAGGAAACATACTTTTTATTTTAGTAAATACATATATCCAAACCTTGGCTTCTGACGAAGATTTAAGACCCAAATTTTCTTTCCTTTTGATTTTAACGTTAAGTAACAGTTATTTTAAGAATTATTTAAATGAAGGATTTGGAAAAGACGTGCTACATAACAAGAATTTTAACTTAGCAAATTGATACACAATAAATTTTTCGTGTATTTTAATATAAATATTTATTTATTTATTAATTGTACAAGTTAAATATTGCAGTTGTCAGCCCTTATCTGTGGATTAACAATGACGAAATCTGTAAAATTAATAATATAGTAATCCAAGTGAGACAGGAAATATTTGGAAAATACCTGGAACAGTTCATAATCAGCAATGTGAGAAGCCAAGTAAGTCAGAGATTGTCGTCCAGATCCTCCAACACCTACCAGTAAAGCATGACTTCTGCGTTGTTTCAGAATTCTAGAAATACGACAGAGATGCTCTACGGCAAATCTAAAGACGATAAAAAAAAACCCAGATTAATTATTTATATAATATAATCTACATATAGACAAATTAGACTTCTTGAAAAGTCTGTATTTAACAAACATGTGATAACTAAAACTATATTATAATATTTGACAACACTCAAATCGTATAAAACAGGGGTCAGAGACCGCAGCCCACGAACTGCATGCGACTCTCCGACAACGTGTTTGTAATTCTTCAGAATTCGGTTTCTATGTATTGTAATAATAGAAATTAATACATATGAATGGTTCTGTGATATCTTCACTATCTTATGTCATTGACAACTTGGCTCTTCTTCCGCGATAGTCAACAGACTCTAAGTATAAAAACATGAGCTAACTGAAAAGATCCCCGGAAAAGGAATGAGCCCCAAATAGAAGTGAACTTCCGAAAACAGTATAATGCTTTATGAAAATATAATTACAGAAAACAGAAAAATCAGAACTGAATAAACACTTAGATTAAATTATAGATTTATTTTACATTAAAATACGTAGTAAGTTTGTAAAAATAGTTAAGCAAAACCTCAAAGAAAGGGGGAAGTATATGACACAGAGATAAAAAGAATACCCTCTTTAGTTTGGGTAGCTGAGATTTAGAATGAGTTTCTAATCAAAATTATACAACAGTACAAAAACTGATATAAACTATTAAACATTCAAAAAATGTTAATGCAGGATAGATTTTATGAAAACACAACTTTGATACATTTATATAGAAAATTTCCTCTGCAAACCAAAAGAAATGATATGGAAAGTTTTGTTTGGTTTGAAGCGCTACGGCCTACTGTTTTCTTACACATGAAATAATGAGATCAGGACCTACAGCTTAAAGCCGATTCCGGACGGCTACGAACATAAATACCTTCAGTGTGGAAAGATGGAGCTATAGAGTTGATTTTTAACTCAAAAATACCATGTAATATACAATATTGGTAGTTACAAAACTTCTATATGCCATTATAAAAATTAAACTATTCCAGTATAAACTTCAGATGATATAATATCGAATAACCGGAACAATTATAAGACATTTTCTAATGCATAATGTTGTTAAAGAAATTGCTGTGACCAAAATATACAATTTATTGTGAGTGTAGTGGAAAAGAAAACCCAGATAAGCAGGAATGAACTTTTTACCTGAAAAGAACTAAAGCCATTGGTTTTTTACTCATGTTATTGTATTCTTCCAAAAAGCCTTCGATGATAGTTCTCAAAGAGTTTAAATCTATGACTTCCATGTAAAGTCGACTATCGGATTTAGGATCACTGAAGTCGCAATACATGAGGGAACGCATATCATCTTCCGTTACGACGCCATCCCCATCGTTGTCTAAGGACGATAACAGCGTGTGAAAATCTTCGTGAAGAGTCTCAAAACAGATCTTCTTTACGCACTCAAAAACCCAAGTTCGGTCGCTGTTGTCCACCAACCGATCGTAAAACACACGGAACACCTAAAAACAACAATAAAAAATTGAATCTATATCTCAGCTTCCAAAATGTAGTGTTACAATCTGCGAATGTAACTGAGACTTGTTCTGTATGCTAAAAAAAAAAAAAAAAAAAAAAAAAAAAAGTTATCATAATCTTACGTATGGGGTTATAGTAATACATATGGCAGTTTTATTTTGTACAACCTATTTGCTCACAACCTCATATTAATTTTGATGTATTGGGACGATTACATAAAAAAAGCAGTCTCTATGAAAGTTTCTGAATTTATATTTAAACAAAATATTTGTAAAAAAAAAGTATCTGGCGCATATATTGAGACGATTTTTTCATCCTTTCAATCAAATTGCCAATATGAGTGGTACTACTATACATTACGGAATAGTTGCCATTAGTCAAGATGATGACAGCTATGGAAATACACTCCCTGATCTGCTTTATATTATTGGAAATAATAAAAAAATACTTTCTCTCTCTCAGATATGAACTAAAAAGGACAGAGTTCAGATAATGGTTTTAAGCAATTCTTACTTTGAACACAGATACACAACCGAATTTATTCATATAGCGAGACCACCATACCCCCCGGTTCACCTACTCAAGAAGAGGGCGGAAGGGTGGATGAATTTTGTGATGTAATGCAACTGTTTGAAAATGAATCAATAATTTTGTTTTAGTTTATGGATTTAGATTCAAAACTTGTCAGACAAAAAAAAAAAGAGTTTCGATGAAAACATTATTGCAGAAATAACAACTGAAGAAACATTAGGAAGAATACTTCAATTTTTTTAGACAATAAGGTGCTAACGTATGCCAAGTTTGTTATGCAATATCATTATTCCTTGTTTAACTGAAAAAAAAGCAGGAGAAACCCATCAAAATATTTAATTTCATTCACCAGATAAAATCAGGTGTATAAAAATGTTAAAATATATTATTAGTATACTTTTCTGATTGAAAAATGATAAAAAAAATTATATTACTTACTAATTTTTACTGTACCCATTCTCATTCAGTGCCATGAAATTGCATATAACCAACCTATTTTACCACGAGTATTATTGTTCCTAATAAATAATTTATGAATTTATCAGAATGAATGTAAAAGTATTTTGTTTTGTTATATTTTTATAGTATATTTTTGCCATAACGATAACGACAAAATATCCCCAAAATAAAATATGTACGTTTTTCGATACTTTGAATTATTTTCTTGGTTATGATGACTTCATTATATCGAAAGTAGACTGTATTTATGTGTGTATTAGCTAGTACTTATTAATTAGATATTCACGTAGACCTTGTAGTATAGTTGCATATATTCATTTTCTTGTATTCAATCGCGTTTTCTGAAGATATTTGCTAACTTACATTGAACTACAGTTTGAAAATCCTTCAGTAGTTTTATTTACACTTCAAGTAAGGCACATATAAATTTAAATACTACCTCGTGTATCCAAAGTTTTTTCAAGCCTTGGGGATTCTCAACAGTCTTCTGAAATGAAAGCAGCAAGCCGAGGATGACACGCGAGAAGTCCCTTAAATTGAAGAGATAATGAGACTTAGTGGGTGTTGGAAGGAGGTTAAGAATTGATTCTTTGTAAATTTGCAATGTTGCAGCCACTAAATCGTGGACATTGGATTCAAATTCTTCACTGAACCCCCTACGGAAAAAGGAAAAAACAAGTAAACAATGAATATAAAAATAGGGGTTTATGAAATAATATTATTTAAGATAATATATTTTATTTGATCTATTTTGTGCGACAATTCAAAACATTAAAAACTGAATGCATACACGCTCACTGATTTAAAAGTTTTGACAGTTAGAATTAGTTGAATCTTCAGTCCATATTTTTAACCGTTAGTCTGTTCTGTTCATAACATCTAATGCTTTATACGCATGTGAACCACATGTAAACGCTTGTAAACTACATGCAATATACAAAGATACAAAATATAAAATGTATAACAGTTTGAATAAAAAATATAATTCATTGTGTGTCACACGTGATATAGAATCGTATAAAGCATTAGATAAAATATCATATCATATGCATATCATATGTATGGTACAGGACAAGAAAAGGGTTGAAACGTTGAAACAGTATTTTCAAAGTCACAGTCCATGGATCATGACCAAATTGAAATTTTAGTGTTAGGAACAACAATGTATTATGACATAGTAGGATTGACTCTCACCGTTCTAGCGAAATGAAATCGGCTATTAAACGGTAATTTTTGTATATCTCTAATAAAAAACTACTGATCTTAGCATTCCTAACTAAAACAAATCAATATTGCAATTTAAAAACTTAACTTTTTCAATTTAAATTTCGCATTTTCGACCAAAGAGTAAATACTTAAAAATTTTTAATTTTTGAAATTTATAAGAGGAGAAAAAAAATTATTTCTATAAACGGCATTCAAATTAAGATCCTGGACACCTCTATGAATTTCATAGGAAAATTTGACCTCTTTATGAGTATCAAAAATATTTAAATTATCTACGTCCATTGGATCGTAAATGAAAAGAAAATTTTTGGCCTAAACTACAAAAATTCCCTTTTAAAATTCCGCGGTTTAACTAGAAACTACCTACAAAGTTTAAAATAAATTTTAAAAATATAGAAGCACAAAAGAAATATCTATATTCCTTCTCACCCTCTCTTCTTTTTTCTTTCTTTATTTTTAATTCAATTCAATAGTAAATTAAAATTTGAAGCTCTCAAAAATGACCCAAAATATTTTGTACCAAATTTCAAATATTTCTATTTCTTGGTCTTTTTTATAATAGGTCTATTAATCAAGCTTTGTCCCCATGATAGGAAAGTTTGTATAGTTATAGGACCGGTCCTGTTTATGTCTAATATGAATTATAATACAAAACGTTAAAGATATTTTAGCGTCTTCCATTGAGACTGATATTAAGATACAAGCGTATCGCAGCAGATATAGCTCATAAGCCGAAGGTCATGCGTTCTAAACTAATCGTCACCATAAGGAAAATATACGTGTTATTTTAATTTGTTAAGCATCCCCGTTTTTACGCGGATTTTTTATGCAAATTTGTAATAACGTGACGCAATTTCGATAAAAGACGGTTCTGCGGATCCGAAAAAATTGTAATATTACGTAATAGTAATATGTGATGGAATTTTATGTCCAATGACTCCGAAAAACCCTAAGGAGAAAAAGGGAAAATTTTACAATTTCGGAGGAACGAACTAATTTTTGATATCTTGGACCCAAAAATATCCGAGGAAAAGGAAATAGGTTTTCTCTCCAGACTGAACTTCTGGAAAGAAGTTTTACTTGTATGACAATAAGTCTAGAAACTAGTCCTAGAAATGGACTTATACACTGTCTACCAATAAGTATTTGGACACCTGTGATAGAAAAGAAAAACTAACTTTATTCAAAATCAATAGTTGGTAGAGCCTCCACGAGAGGCAATGACAGCGTGAACCCTTCGGGGCATACTTTCCACAAGTCTTTGTATTACAGCTAGAGGTGTTGTCTTCCACTCGACTTGGAGGAGACAAGTTCCTTCACCGATTTTAGACGGGTAGTACATCCCTGAATTCGGCGATCCAACTCCTCCCAGACGTTCTTGATAGGGTTCAGGTATGGGCTGTGGGCAGGCCAGTCCATTCGATGAACTCAATTGGCACCAAATCAAGCCTTGGTTAACCCCAAAACTTGACAACTGGCATCGTTATCCAGAAAGTAACAGGGGCCGAAACCATAAAACTGCCACAACGTAGGAAGCACATAGTCATCCAAAATAGTGCAGTAGGCATAGGCGTTGAGCTTACCATGAATGGGGACCAAGAGTCCCAGTCCATACCAGGAGAAACACTACCAGACCATAATTCCACGTCCGCCGAACTTGATTGTTGGCGCAATGCATTTTGTCAGGAGACGTTCTCCAGGCAGACGCCAGACCCAGACCCTGCCATCCGAGCAGTATATAGTGAAACTTTATTCGTCGCTCCAAAGAACCCGTTTCCACTCATCTACGGTCCAATTTCGATGTGCTTTGCATCACATTAACCGAGCAGCGTGGTTGGACTTTGTGATCAAAGGCTTATGGGCAGCAGCACGACCATGGAAATCAAGCAGATGTGCTTCCTTAAGGATGGTATTCATTGAAACAATACTCCTGGATGCCAGTTAAAACTCCTCGCGGATGGGGTCATCGGTTGGGTGTGGTTCTTCCGAAATTCTCTGGACAGCACTCGTTGGTCTCTATCTCCCAGTTTCGTTGGTCTGCCGACTCGGGGCACATTCTGACAATCACCGCTCACCTTCCACTTCTTAATCACATAGGCCACTTTCGATTTTGGGTACTTCAGATAGCTAGACATGTCCCTTAAGGATCGTCCACATTTGTGATACCCGATAATTACTCCTTTCTCGAAATCAGAGAGCTCCGAACTGAGCGGCATCTTGCATGCGTCTAATGCCGATGCTGTTTCCCACACGATGTATACCGGCGGAGTCCGTGACGTACCGCAGGACCGCAGATATCGTCATTTGTAAAGGTGTGCAAATACTTATTGGTAGACAGTGTAGAAGAGAAACTGAAAATTTTAATGAGGATTTCTTTAGAAGGGCGAAATTTAAAAGAGGCCACTAAGGGACTTTCCAATACAAACAGAAAATTGTGCAAGAAAAAAAAATAAAAAGAAAGAGACAGGGAGAATATAAATGTAATTTGTATATTACATAATTTCAAATTAAATAAATCCTTTCTTATTTGCAAATATGCGTAATATTTATTATATTTTTTACATAAATATGATTTTTCGCTTGAAATTTAGAAGACTGATTCAGATTGTGGCAGGGCCCACATTTTTCTCATTAGTGTGTACCCTGGACTCAGGATGAAGATATATCAAGGCGAACACTGGATATAACTTGTTTCATGGAAGGGCCGGTTTCTGATGAATAAAAGAAATGTTGGTTGTCTAGATTAGCAATGATATTCGAAGGATGGCACATACAGGCTGATATACTCCAGTGTCATGTCACTAAATACCAGCTTTTTTGGGTCATCCAACCATGGCCAGTCGTCACGATAAAGCAAGGCCACAAACAGTTGGTTAAGTACTAGACGATTTATTGAAAAATAACATATATATTGTTCCCTCCATTAGTTCTCATCTCGTGTCGTGCGATTTCTAACTCTTTCCACATTTCAAAGTACTACTAAAAGGCAACTGTTTCGAAATTAAACCGGTTCTAAAAGGTTTTATCCATAGACTGAGACTTGAAACTACGAGCTTGGGGAAGTTACGTCAAGTAGCGTCTTACTTGTTCAGCCGTCAGTCGGCTATATTATAACTCAACAACACGAAATACTCACTTTGTACTAAAGTGCCATGAAAGGATTTTGCTGAAGATTCCTATCATAACATCGTCACGAAACTCGTTAATTGAAATGCAATTGAAATGCCTGAGAAACCGGGGGGTTACTTGGTTACGACCCCCGCCTGAAAAGAAAAAAAAACGCATAAATTGGTATCGCTTACAAGACAAAAGGTACAAAGCAAGTCATTTTCTTATACAAATTTTTAGCATAAGATCGAGAGGCACCAAAAAATGTTCAAGGAAATATTAAAATTTCATCATATTATATAATTCTACAAGAACTACAAATACGAGATTAGCATTTAGTATTCATTTAATAAATATATAGGGAATATCCTCCACTTGATTTTCCCGTACACTCATAGAAAAGAAGACTACGTTAGTTATGATTTTGCTCTTACGTATACAAAACATATGAACACAATCACATAAATGATACTTGTCATTCAGCTACGCTAACGTACTATATTAGGAACTTAAATAAGAACATCAGAAACCGAATAGCAGCTGGAAGCAACCCAAAAATTGATTTTAAAAACTACAATTTTTCTATAATGGACGTATTACAGCACGTATTAAAATTTGCTTTCTCCAAGTGAAAACGTACTCCAGTTATCCTGTTCACCCACACAGATACAGGCATAATTCCAAAAATGGTATTTTAGGACCCAGGAAGGTTCAAAACATGAAGATCAATTAAAATCTCGAGGGCGAATTACAACAGTTTCCCTATAATGTGCATACGAGAAAGCATTAATGATAGCTATTATGCATTGGACGCAAGTAGCACTTCAGTAGTCCGTATTACGTCATGTAAAGTTAAGAAGATCATTATAAAACTTTAACGAAAAAGATGATTCCAGGAAATTTGCTAGAACGGATTAAGAGCAAGATGTCATCATTTGTGTGGACTATAGTTGTCACGTTTTTTCAAAAATCATAGATAAACGATAATTTTTGTAGAAATAGGTATTAAATATTGAATGCATTCCGTAAAAGTTACGTAGATAGTCAATGACAGAGATAAACGACACTTTTTTTGGAAACAATGATTTGAAAATAAGAGAAAATTAAGCCAGCGAAGAAAATGACCATCAGTTGTGAAGTGCATTAATCTCTAACAGATATGTTTCAAAGAATATAAATTCAATTTTTAGAGTATAGTAGGTGACGAAACTCTTTTACTTTCTCTCGTAAACCAATCTCATCTTCGTAATTAATGTGTTCGTAACCAATTTGGAAAGAACAATTTTGCGGAATCTCTAATTCTATGATCGTTTTTCCATATTTCGAAGTAACAAAATAAATAAAAGCACGCTTCTACAATTAAAATAAGGAAATGTACAACAAATGTCAGTAAAAAATTATATAAATTATCTACCTGGAGGTCCCATGGCAGCAATCAACTGAATATCAGTTAGCTCGATGGGTACCACTTCTTTCATGTCATACCACGTATTATGGTCCAACCACTGTCGGAGTAATTCTATGGGAGGTTGAGCGCCGTATGTTTCCAATAGTGGCATATTTAGATCATCCACGAAAACCACCTATTGGTAAATAGAAAAGTCTTAACATGTAATAATTCTGTTCACCGTTTAAACCAAAAGAAAAAAATCCTTTGATTTCATTAGAATCAGTGTTGATTGTTAAGAAGAACATAAAAAATAATAAAACTGAAGATTTAAAGATTCATATTTTTATAATTCTAAAAAAAAAAAAAAAAAAAAAAAAAAATTCTGCTATAAATAAAAATAAGTGGAAGGCAAATTGGAAAAAAATTTCATTCAGAAAAAATAAACAAAAAAGCATGAAATAAGCGGAAGCAATTAATTTTCAACTTAATGTCAAGAAATATTTAAATACCTGCATTATCTGTCTGTAACATTATTAAAAATTAACATATAACAGAATTTACAACTATGTTTATAATAAGGAAAAGATTTTTTTCGCAGTATTATCTTTTACACCAGAGTTTTAATTTTATAGTAATATAGTTTACTATAGGAAATACAGAGTAAAACGTTGCTGAATTGATCATCTGTGATTTGTTTTTCTTAATTCAATAATAAAAACAAACTACTAACAAGTTTTTGTCCAAGAGGAGGACCGTAGACTCCTTTTCTTCGTTTGTCCAATTTTCCCATGATGAAGTCTTGTGTCTGTCCTGCACTTGTTTGGGCAGAAAAATTAATTAACAAAGGTTTGAAGACGTTGCTGTCTGTGGCATTCAACAAAAAATCCTGAAATGAAAACAAGTTAACACCAAGCAACAAGTATCAGCATGGAAAAATTTTCTTTTGACACAGATATCGTTATTGCATGTAGTTTATTGTTAGTTCGAAGAGAAATGACAAATTATGCTACAATTATGGCATGCTCAGAGTAGTAGTCTGACACTCGTTCTGAGAAAACAAAATTCTACAGACTATTTTTTAAATACTCATAAAAAGAGACATTGTCTATTAATGGTTTAAATGTTTGCTTTAAAAATACGACACAAATTGATTTTAAACTGGGAAATTTTTTACATTTTACGGGAGTTGAAAAAAAACCATTGGGTTATAAATGACATCCAAATTAGGAGTCAAAATATCTCTATTTATTTCACATCTAGTTCACACATTCATCTATTCACTACGTTCTATTTATTGTAAAAAAAATGAACCTATTGACAAGTACCAAAAAAGTTTTAAACTATTTACGTACATTGAATCGTAAACGAAACAAAAAATTTTCGGCGCAGAAGTTTCCTTTTAAAATAAAGCGGTTCGACTAAATGTAGGCGATGAGCGGCAATGTTACGCAATGTTATGAAATTTACACTCATGTTCAAAATTGTCGAATTTAATGAAAAGAATCTAACGAAATGTTAAACCATTGCTTCGAGACAAAGGTGAAAAATCTGGTACGTCGAATACGTAAGAAAAAACGTATATGTGGTGCGGAGCCAGGAAAGTAATAGGCTTTAACAAGAGCGAGACAAAACAAGCATTTCGTTCACCAGCACAGTACGCCAAATTTCGTTCTCTCTCTCTCTCTCTCTCCCTCTAGAAATTGGTTAAAATCTAATTCTTACAGCTAAAGTGAGTCAATACCAACGTTTAGATGTTGGAATGTGGCGAAGAACTGTAGTGAGGCTAACAGCAGGCCATTTTTGAGTTCATATTTTTAGAGTTCAATTTAACGTTAGCGTCGTGTGTAACTAATGGAAACAGTTCTAGGATACCGGATCCATCAAGAGCATGCCTCGGAAAGTCATCTAAGAGCCACGACGGCCACAGAAGTCCGCCATTTGTCCAGTATAGTGAACCGTAACAGAGTTCTACAGCTTCTCAGCTCTCTCGGGACTTGTATGTTGCCACAGGAACTCGAGTTTCAAGGGTGAATGTTTCAAAATTATGATATCGTTTTAAATCCGTAGAATTTAACACTAAATATACCAACGCTTTAAGACATTTCTATTTATTTTATTTATTTCATTTTATTCACTTAATACATACATTTTTCTTTTATTTCTATTTTAATTCATTACCTATCGCATTTTTTACATATATATTACCGGTCATTTGACCAGTTATGGTATGTTTAGCGTTAAATTTCGTTACCCCGATATTTGAGAAAAAAACGGCATTTGACGCTATATCAGTAAATCGGCCAGCACTATCAGTAAGCACGGTGAACACTGTTCTGATTGTATGGAAATATACACACACATAAAGAGAGAAAGGGTGATAAGTAGACAGATAGATATAGATGAATTACTGAAGCAAGTAAATAAGAATCCCTGTAGGAAAATTCAGTGCTCAACTACAAAATTAAAGAAGAAGATAACAGATCCAGACACCTTCAGGAAGTATCTCGTTCACTAAAGCGTGCAGCTAAAAATAAAAGAGAAAATTGAAAACAGCGAGATGTAATACATAAAAGAAGTCCCAGAGATAGCTTTAATAGTATTAGCGGTTTTACAATAAAAAAATAATAATCATGTTCTACAGTCCCTTCCAGAACAATGCATAAAAATTACTTCAAAAAACCTACTTATCTGAGTTAGAAGTGAGTACAAAAAATTTTCCCCTTCTTTAATAAAATGAAAAATTGAAAGAGCGGCTCTAATCTTACGGTGACATAGATCGATTTTCCTGTTCCAGTGGGCCCCACAAAGAGGGAAGGTTTTCCATGACAGACGAGGAGAGACATCAGCATAGAATAGCGAATAGTGTTAACGGTAGGCACAATGATCTGATTGACCTGGGCATCTTTAGGGATCGCTGGGGCTTTAGCCACTTCCTCTTTCCACGGGATCCAAGAGCAAGGGGATGCAGCGCTGGCACTGATACCCTGTTCAAAAAGGGAAAAAATGGTTACTGCATGACCTCCTTTTATGTGCAGTGATATTTTAACCAAACTAATCAACTTAATTACAATTATACTCTAAAATAAATAAGTGGCGAATGTTATAAAAGCAAGTGCCCCCGCATTGAAAATAAGAATAATAATCTTAACAATAATTCGATAACTCCACTCTATACGTGACTAGCGGCTGAAAAGAAATCTCAAAGATTTTTAAAATCACTTAAAAATTGTTTATTTCTTGAATTATCAACAATCCTGAGACAATTTTAACATAATTGAGACCACATTTCGAAAATTTCGAGTGATCATCGATATACTGGAGCGTTTTATGTTCTGAACCCAAATAAATAATTTTCGTTTGCATACTATAAGAAAATAAATGTTTACTATTGGAAAAATTTTCTTGATAAAATTTACGAATTATTTCAATGTGACATATCTAAAACAGGTATAACAGGATAGGACGAATTTGATTTGATGATAAATTATCGCTTAAATTTTAACGCCCCATAATACAATGATGGTTAAATCACAGACCGCCTGTAAAATTTTTCAGAGCGCAAAAATTATATTGATTGATTATAGTAAACAGAATAATGTCTATAGTAAACAGAAGATATTTCTCCTTTAACTGTGATAATCTGGGAGAGAGGTATAACCCTACGAGAATACCAAATTAATTTCTGCTTAGCTCCTATCTTATATAACTCCTTTATGTAACCGAGTTTTACTTCTTAGCATCATCACAGGATATTCTCTTAGAACTCTGATTGTCTGGCTCCCTTGTGCCCTCACAACACTATATAAGCGAATGTAAAACGTTTGGGCATGTGATCGGCAAGATGGATTGTCTGAATAAACTTAATATTTTTATTCTTAAATTTTGCCGTTTTCTTTCACAGGTTAACGATTGCACTGTATACAGCATAAATAACATTTAAGTTTGTAGTGAGAAAAAACACCCGTTAAATAAATATATAATTTCAGAATTAACATTTGAATATTCTCTTTAAGATTTAAGGTGAATTTTATTTCTCAATGTAACCGTGTTGTCTTACTACAGCTCAAGTCTTGTTACTTGGCGAAAAACCCCAGCGTAAATATTTGCTCTTATGAGATTTTTCGTCACATAAATATTCCGTTTAAAACCGACATTTCTCTCTCTCTCTTTTATTTCAATTACGCTATTTCTTTTACTCTGTACTAGGCAGTAATAAACAGTAAAAATTCAAAATTTACTATCCAAAAATAGGAAATTTTTATTTTTATTTTCTACAAGTGGACTTTAAAAGCATTGTTTCAAATGCATATGAATACATCGACACCTGTGAATTGCATTGCTGGAGATCGGTAGTGTTAATGGCCGTTATACTGAGATTTTTCATTACATACGGTGCGGATAGCAATCAAAAATAGAGGTGCACATCCTGATGTCATATTAATCCTAAATACAAAATTTCAACATTTTCGGCTAATTGTTTTAGAGTTGAGTTATGATGCTTCACCGTGTTAATAAACGTTATATTGAAATTTTTCATTGCATAGAGCGCAGATTACAATTAAAAGGGAAAGATCACAGGTAGATGTTATAATAGGGATAAATTTAAAATCTGAGCATTTTACAGCCAATCGTTTTAGTTAGACCCCAACGTTAATGTATGCCACATAGAAACTTTTTAATTTTATAGAGTGCAAATTGCAATTTAAAATGAAGGAGCGCGAAAAAGGTTACAACTGCCGACGACATATTTTAACTGACCACAAAATATGGTACTTTAAATTTAAATCGTATCAAATAATGTCTTATAACATCTTTTGTAGATTACTTTCGCATAACAGTAGTAGGGTCTATTCAATGAAAGAAAATAAAATCAAAGTTACTTTTTAATTAATAATCTAGTCATTTCATCAATTTTTGTCCATGAGGAGACACAATCATGAATTATTGCTGGTTGATAAGAATAAAACTTACCTCTCTCACAAGTTTGTAGTCATATATTTGGCCCTCAGGTGGGATGGGATTATCTAAAATCACGGATGTGATATGCAGCTTATTTTCGGGCAGTTTGCACATGTTGCTAGTTTCAAGGGACAACTTTCCCTAAAACAAGTGTATAAAAAATTATTTGTACTAACATACATTAAAGTTTTGCAGGTTAAATATGTAAACATTTAATAAAATTTATTCGTTTTCCATTTAAAACTCTATTGTATTGATATTGTTTCGAATACGTTTAGTTATGGCTTCTCTCGTTCAAATAAATTATTTTTGTTTTAGAATATTCTTCCGAATTAAAATTATATATTATACTTTTATTATTATTTATGTATCTTTTTTTTTAAATTTCTGAATTTACTTGTTCATCACAGCTTTAACATGTGACCTGAGTACAAATACAAAGCAAATTATTATAATCTTAGATACTTTTGATTCTTTTAAACATCAAATTCTGGTGTTCTTTATCTCACCCCACTAAATTCTAGAATATAAATTATTGAACATCTATATTCTCATGTTATAAATTGTCTTTGGTCCCAAGATGTCCTCTTTTAGATGTTTCCAGATAAAAGTATTCATTTTTATAACAGAAATGCAGTGCATAACATAATGTACTCAAAACACATGAAATTATAAATGAAAATATAGTGATTTAATTTAGAAAATAAAACTTATGAAAGAATTTTCCCATAAAAACAGAAGTTTTATAGAAAAATATAAATATAAGTCCCCTTAAAAGAAATATGTTCTGAATCTCTTTGTTTTAAACTAGTTCTGCGACCTAAGCATTTCAAGCAGAAACTGACTAATTATAAATTATAACATTAGAATATAGTGGTGTAGAAATTTATCGTCTAGAATTTACTAGGGTGAAATAAATAACATAACATTTTGATATTCAAAAGCCCCTGAAGTATCTAAAATTATAATAATTCAACGATTATAATAATTTCCTTTGAGCTCTCTGTTTTTAAGTAAGTGATAAATTTATTGAAGAAATACGATGTTTATAATGATTAGCTCAGAGTTCTCCGACGTATTCAAAACTGCACTTGAATCATTTGTTGCCAAATTATTTAATTACGGAAACTAATAAAAAAAAAGTAGCACATCTTGAAAACAAGTGAACCCAATATAGCGCACTAAAATTAAGATTCAACGAAAGAAATTAAAATTTAAGTAAACGAATTTAGTGAAGAAAATATTCAAAAGTCATTGTTAATTTTAACTCTATAAAATATATCTTGACGAATCACTTTAATTGTTTACCATATTTCTTCATTAAAAAAAAACTGTATTCTCATCAACATGTTCTCTTCTCCAAATCGTCAGGTTAGATTCACACTTCATAAGACAAAAATATTAAAATTTTATTTAATAAAACTCACTCAACATTGCAAATATTAGTCAACTGTTTCCAAATTAGGGCTAAATGACAAATATGAGAAGAATTTTTAAAGTCTTAAACAAATAACTTCTACATTCATTTTTTGAGACGTTCCTCTCAAAATGATCCGATGTAATAAGCTCAGAATTGGTCTTCCAATAAAATTACAGTTCAAAACCATTTATCTTCCCATCACTCAGAAAAAATTATTCGGAATTGTTAATTTGAATTATCCCATTTTGTAAAATATAAATAGTTCTTAAATTAAAAATGCAAGTCTGGAATTAAAACAATCATCCCTCTCAATATTAAAATAACTTCCTTCAATAATTTTTATTTTCCTAAATTATTAAAATGCTTCATTAAAATTTATTCAAATCAGTGTATATCAAACTTAGTTGTGAAACTTACAGTCATCAGTTCTCGGACTAGCAAATCCAGCTCAACTCTCATCTCTTCATTAGTAGTAGCACACAAGGACCAAACTGTTGCAAAAAGGAAACAGCACTATGAAAGAAACAAAGGAAGCAGTCAAACCTATTATAGTTGTGGAAAATCTAAACTTTCACCAAACCATAGCAGCAAAAGACTTCGGGGTGCTAAGGTAATTTTGAAAATAATTCGAAATATAAACTCTCTTTCAAATTTACATATAATAAATTAAATTAACCAAAATTCAATTTAACTTCAATGATCATTTATCAAATTCTTTTTCTTAATTATCTTTACACCATGTGGCTTATGAGGCCGCCAGCATATTCTTCAATCCCCACCGGTCCGGTGCAGCAGCCCTGGCTTTTCCCCAGATCGACCATCCAAGACAATTCCGTTCATTAATAATTACCAGGTATTACACCAGGTGTATTTAAGTCAACCTCTCTTCCTTCTCCAATCAGAAGCCCAAGTTAGGGCTATGCGTGTCTCTGATGGTCGCATACGTTATGCATGTCCTTCCCACTGTCATCTGCATTTTCGTATTATTAGTGCTGTGGATTAAAAATTAATTTTTTTATATATTTTACCATTTGATATTTTATTAGGCTACTAGATTTTAAGAATATTTCTAAGGCATTTTGTCTAGTAAGCATCGAAGCCGATTTCTTGATGTTTAGTTAGATTCCAGGTTTCACATCTATGCAGCAGAACTGTCTTAACTGTAGCCATAATGTCTAAAATTTAAGTATTATTTGGATGCTACCCCAGATCCAAATTTTTTATAACATTTTAGATGCATATTGTTTTTTTTTTTATCTATATCTGTATCAGTGCCTCTTTCAGTTGATATTTAGCTTCAAACATTTATCAAGTTGACTCAACTATATTAATTCAAGAGTTTAAAAGTTTTATTCTGTATTCTTAAACTTTGAAAAATCCTTGTTATTATCTAATTTCTAATGTACACGCAAGGCTATTTTATAAGATGCAGCCTATCTTACTTACCTTTTATTATAACAGATACCTTTAATAGACAGGATAATCTATATATTTATTTTCTTTAAAATAAATTTTAAATTAAGAATTGATGCTAATACATTTAAACCTTCTATAAAGAATGATGTTGTTTGCTCACCTTTATATACGACATTATATGCTCTTCAGACTTATCCTTAATCCACTTATATTTGTGAAACAAACAATCTAGAAGGTTCATAAGAGATCTAACGCGATTTATTTCCGTTGTAGCAGAAAGTTCCTAGAAAAAGAGAAAATTATCTATAAGAACTTTACTAATTTTGAGTAAACCGTCTTTGAATGATATACAAAATGCTAAGCCTATATAATTTTTTCAAATCAAATGTTCAAGAATTCATCTACTTTCAAGCCTATTTTTCTTCTATGCATTGTCAATTCTTACACACACACACACATATATATATATATATATATATATATATATATATATATATATATATATATATATATATATATATATATATGTAAATATATATACACACACATATATATATATATATTAACAGAGATTCATCATACACATTTCTTTCTTATCCTGATCAATGTATGAAGGCAATTGAGCTCGATATATATTTTTATGGGAGGCTCCAATAAGAAAACTGAGAAAAGCATCTTATGACAAAGGATCAGTTTCTTAGCCGATCAAATTAATCACTGTAAAGCATTGTACTTGCAGACATGATCATAATCTATTAATGTTACAGTACCTCGTAATTTTCTCTGGAAAATATATAATCCTTCTGTATGGAAACAGAGTTCAAATCTCATTGTTGGCATAGAACAGAAGTTAACATTTTCTATACCACCTTACCCCTTTACAAAAAGACCCTTTCTTTCATAACAGCTAATTATACCAAATATTAAAATATTGTTGCATTTTACACGTACCTATTTCATTTGTATGTTTATCTATTCAGAACTACAAATTACTTAAACCAGCCATCAAATGTAGTAAAAAATTGCAAATCAAAAATTAAAAAGTGAACACAAAATCAATAGGAAATTAAAAAAATATATATATTTTGAGGCTGGTGGAGTTTTACCAACTAGTTAATGTCTTGATCCAACTTCGTTAACACCATAAAAGCTTTAGATAGTTAGATAAAATAATTTTTTAGGAAGTAATTTTAGAAGGTATTTTCAAAATATTTTTTTATTGCTATCCTAAATAGAAAGGTATGCCACAGCTGCCCTCCTTTGCCTTAAATTCGCTACTGCCCTCCCTGAAAATCTATGGTATAGATGTTTGTAATTCTTCGGAAGAGGTTTTAAGCAGATATACTAGGCCAATGAGTCGGCTAGTAGAAAAAAAAGGCTATACGATTGCTAAAATGATCTATCATTGTTTATACCTTTTCTAACAGAGTAATAATAATAATAATTTTCAACAAATATAAATGCATCGTGGTAAAAAAAAATCATTTGCTTATTAATACCAGCTCTCTGTCAATCAATATAGCATATGTTGTCAGGCTATAACATGAATTCACGTAAGGCTATTCAGTAGTTCTAAAATAACTAAATCAGGAGGCACTTAAATTCGAATGGGCATCTCATTTAATCTATTAATAACATTTACACATTGTCTCCTTTATTTCAACACGCTCTAACCCGAAAACCATCCTACCCTACGCGTTTCCACGAGTTAAACAAGCGAAGAATTTCATTCAGTGAATTGTGGCCCACAAACCTTATGATGACAGTTAACAAAGTATACAAAAGAGTTCAAAAATAAAATTTAAAACGCTTAATTTTAAAATAAAAGTTACACCGCCTAAAAAATTAAAACAAATTAGTTAAGGACTTTCAACTTCAGCGTCACGAAAATGACCCTTTTATACCTCTCAGGAATTCAAAATAAATGCTGTTGAATTTGGGTGTAACGTTTCTTTTCAAATGACACGGTTTTTTTTTTTTTTTTTTTTTTTTTTACAAAGATTTAAACTAAAAATTCCTTTCATGGAAAAGCATTGGTATTTCTTATGACATAATTCTACATGATGTCAACTTGACAAATATACTGAAAACATTTGAAGATAGGTGGCGATGCAACGCTACTGAATCTTTGTTGTTTTATCAGTTGTTCTATAGAATAAAGTGTGTGTTGGGATTCTTTTTTTAAGTGCAAGTGCATACTTCCCAAATTTTAATACTTTGTCATCAGTTAGATTTTTCGCAAAATATTGAGTGGTTGGTTGATTGATTTCTAGTATCACAGGTAATTGTACTAAAAGTTAATTGTAATTTTAACTTTCTCTAGGAAAATTCAAATTAAAAGTCCGTTATTATTAATAAAATCATTTATGCATTCATCATACATAATAAAACATTATTTTTTCAATCAAATTTAATTCTAGAAAAAAAACCTATATTTCAAGTTGTATATCTATTTAGCCAAATCATTGAAATAAGAGATTAAAATTATTAAACTATGATTTACTAAGCTGTAATTCTTTTAAAGAAATTTATACTTTTTTTCAATATTTCAAAATTTTAAAAAGTCATATTTACAAAAATCTTATTAAATTAATATAACCTCTAGTCCAGTAATGCCATAATTTATTTTTAGAAAGTTCATAAATAACTTTAATATCCCTAAAACGGCATATTTATATATCTTTTTTAATTAGTTATGTAAATTTCTACTGAAATGTGACATATTTTTGAATTTTCATATGCTAAACTGAAAATTCCATTGTTCTTTTTTCGAAATTTTCGATTTCATTTTCACAGTACCAAAAAACTGTAAAAATTCTCAACGTATCAGTAAGTCCGAAAAATGAATCACAAAACCGTAAATTTTATAGAAAACCCGGAAAAGTTTGCAGATATGCAAGAGTCACAATCAGTTCACCGGGAGGAATACTGCCATATGTTCGTTCTACTACAAGGGTTTTAGAGTGATCAACCTGAAATTCAACTGCAGTTATGCTTCTATCTTAAAGTTTAAAAAATCTAATATATAATAAATTTAAGTCTTAAAAAATCCCGTAAAATATGTGGATATGTAAAAGAGCAAGAAAAATTTAGACTGATTGTAACGTTTGATAGGCATAAAAACAGGGGATAATAATTGAATTTTAACTGAAAGAAAATGAACTCATTCGCTCCATAACCCAATTTGCAGACAATGATAATGAATTGTTCAGATTATGAGACTAATTCATATGCTTCCCTTAATTAGCGATAAACATGATATGGCATTCGTGATTCATCAAAAGATAGTCTCAATTTTTTATACTATAAGCAGTGAGAAAATTTTAAAAAATAATACGTACTTTATTAGGATGGATAGACACATACGATATTAACGGTGGACAGAAAAAGTCAAACAAGTCAATCAACAGTTGCTTTTGGTCCTCGGTGATAATGGAGGGAAAGGTGTTGAGCCAAGATATGAGCAATGGCTTCCAGCCAAGCGAAGCAGGCTCCATGTAAATCATGCCACACCTAGACACCTAAAAGACAAGTTTCAAGATTGCATGCACTTACGGAGCTATTTTTTATGTTTAGAAATAATGCAAGAATCAAAGTGAAACATCGAAACAACTGTTCTAAAGTTAAATATCTGTCATTTACCCTTTCGCAACGGGTGTCTCACATAAGCCCCAGTAGCATTCGGTTCATCTATCTAGTGAGTGTAACATGTTGTGAGAAACTCAAGTAAAATAGACACAAAATATAAATGAGAGAAAACTTAATTTATTTTAATACTGTATTTTAAAAGTTAACTTTAAACTTAAAAATCATTACATTTCTATTTGTAATATTTGTTTGTTTTGCCAATACAAATTAAGGTAAATTATATTCTTGATTATATACTGCAAGGTTAGTGTCATCGGATTAGAGAGGATAGCATCCAGAAACCGCTAAAAAATGGTACATTCAGCCTCTGCTTACGCTGATACATTTTTTCATGTCCTTCCTTTGCTGTGATCTCCTGATAATTGCGCTGGCCATTTCATTCCTTCACTCATGGAGAAGGGTGGTAAATCCAACATGTACAGATGGGTTGGAGCAAGATAGGAAGTTGGAAATACTTAGCCTCTCTGTCCGTAACCCACTTATAACAGCGAGGGTGTTTACTGATGTAACTCTTCTTTTTTCGTTTCATGTGATGTTACGTTACACGTAACAATCACACGAAACGAAATGTAAGTATTTTCAATTCTAATTTTATGATTTATATTATTAAAGTTGGAAATTAAAATTTTATTAAAGGTTATAAATAAAAATACCTTTAACACGGTTTCATTTTGAAATTCTTTTCAGCCAAGTTCGTTTCAGTTTGAAGAATGTTTAAAACTGTGGGCCTATTTAGTATTAATTTTACTACGAAAAGGAGATTCAAATTGTAATAGATTTCTGCAGCGATGCCAAAATAAAAAAAAATAGTCAAGGAAGTTGAATTTGAAGACTTGTGTTAACCTTTCGAACGCGAAAAGGATATTTATAGTTTTGAGGCCAACAAGCAACAAATGGGCTTACAAGCGCACATGTATCACAAAATCTAGACATCTCTACAACGATTAGAAGTGTAATCTTATGGTTGGTCTTTCTTCTAACATTGATTCCATAACAGCAATAAAGAAGCGATTCTTATACATAGAGTATAGAAATTGACATAGGGAGTGGAAATCAGTCACTCACAGTGGCTGGAGAAGCCGCTTCGAGATCCATGGGTTCAAAGATCAAATTCGTGGTTGGCGCAAGCTGTATGATTTCGCCACTCATGAGACAAAGTTTTTTGTTATCGTCTAGAACGGTATTCATGTTCTCGATCCAGATGGCATCTACAGGTCCGTCGAAAATCAGCCATTTGCGGTCAGGGGTCTGGAATAAAAAATGTTTATTCAAAGCCGAAATGACGTTAACGTAGAAGACTGAATGTAACAGCATGAGGATTTAAGCAATCGAAATACAGTACTTCACAAAAACAACCGGGCACCTGGATTTTTTTATGTATTTTAATAATTATTAGAAATATAATAAAAGAGGCTCTTTGTATTTTGAAAGTATGTTAATTTAGAATTCTTTTGATATCAAATATACTTTTGACAAATTAAATCGTAAACTTTAAAAAAAGAGCATCTTATGGTGACAAAGGAAATAATCAGACACATAGTATTACAGAAAAAAAATGATAGAGATTAGATGCAATTCTTTCTTAATATTTTGTTGGATTAGCTTTTTAATTTAAAACTGCATATAACCACTTTGACATTACTTATACTTGTTTTTGTTACTTCTGGACTAATTTTATTTTCTCAACCTGCATCACAAATTTTAGTTGTTACTTTGAAGAAGTTTTTATGTTTGAATTTTGGATTCTAATTCTTTTCAAATATGCTCAACAAGGTTAAAATTACATTTAAGATTATTATTAAATTACGTTTAAGATTACAATTACTTTTGTGAGACACTGTATATGTATAACCAGTTAATTTACGTGGTCTAAAATGAAAGGTGCTGTTTTCCAGGAGCAGAGTCTGTTAGTCCGAATTACATTTCCTTCGTAGATATTTGTAGCTGTTTAGAATTGGATTGTGATATGTCTTGGTCTAATGAATCTGAAAGTTGAAAAATAGCAAATAAAACCAAACTAAACATTTAGTTTCATACATATAATTATTAGTACAACTCGGAAGACTGGTCTAAATTTATATTTATAGAATTATCTTTAATATAATTAAAACCATATAACTCTTTTCCATTTTATACTGCAAATTGTATTACTAAACATGCTATTGTAACTATGAGGAAAGCGTGAATGAATATTAAAAACTTTCACCTATACTCCAGCAAAACTGAAAAATACATTACAAAATACTGTGCATTTTAAAAGTGAAGAAAATTTTCGTCTGATTCAGACAGGCAAAATAAAAGAAGACTCCAAAAGACAAGTTTCGATAAATGACCATTTATTAATGTAATATAGGGAGAAAAAATGAATACTTGCTGTTGACTGAGCGAACGCTCTATAGCTCACTGCTAGAATGCCATCCGACCACTCGTGAGAAACTGGATCGAACTGACCATACAGCTGACCCATAGTAATGGACTTGGGGTTAATGACAGTAATTTGAACTTTATTTTCATCCATAAGACCCTGAAATAAGAAGCAAAATGTATTTCAAAATACTTACTAGCAGTTTGTTCTTTTTTAAAGCTTTTTTTTTTCACAAATAATTAAACAAAAGTAACATTAATATCACTCATCACTTAAAACGATCTATAATTTCAACACTTATCA
>JAGEOH010000379.1:0-15000 GCA_032207245.1 Pardosa pseudoannulata
GTCAAACTTGCATTTAAGATATAAGAAGCGATGAAAAAGTTTCCATGTTAGGGCGTGGCTGCACTATATATGAATATCAACGTATTGCCGATGTGGGTATACAGGCATAAGGATGGAGGCATGCAATTATTGCGACAGACGTTTATTTCTGAAGTGTGTATGGTAACCACTAAAATAATAACAATGGCATTGTTACTGCTAAATGAATTCCGACAGGACCAACATTCTGTTACTTATTTATTTAGGCTACCCTTCTTTGAACGCATGGTTATACGAGACGAAAAAAGAGTGGGAAATGTCGACTATGCAGTAACATCATCCTTCGTCCCTTTATCCCAAGAAGTTTTTTTGGTTTGGTTTGGAGAGCTACGGTCTACTGTTTTGCACACGGGGGCTAATGAGACCGGTACCTACATCTTAAAGCCGATTCTGAACGGCTACGAACATCCATGCCATAGTGGGATTCGAACCCACGAATGCTGGTTCCGACGATCAGCGCCCTAACCAATCGGACAGCGTTCGGTCCTAAGAAGTTCAAGAGTCATATGCTAGAAACGTGATGCTTACCCTGTCCTTTGATTAGGACGTCCCATTGCTTATGGATATCAAGGATCCAAATTCATCATAGGAGAGAAGTACTGCGATATGCTGGAGAGATTACGACGTGCAATTAAGGTGAAACGTCCGGGTTTGGTTTGGTTTGGAGTGCTACGGTCTACTTTTTTGCAACACGAGGGCTAATGAGACCGGGACCTACAGTTTAACGCCGATTCCGAACGGCTACGAACATCCATGCCTCAGTGGGATTCGAACCCACGAACTCCGGTTCCGAAGGCCAGCACCCTAACCAATCGGCCATGTGAAACGTCCGGGAAAACTGTAAAATGGTGTGGTTCTGTTACCTGACAACGCAAAGAGTCCATATCACAAATGTGGTGACGAAGAAGTTACGCTTACTAAAGGGGGAAACACTCGAGCAAAGTCCTATAATCCTGATTTTTCCTCATGTGATTTCACGCCTCGGGTTTCTGATTACATAGGTGTATAGCAGGCAGTTTCACATTACTGTAAGAAACAGAAAGAGGAATTTTACCAAAGATAGCGATATTCAATCTGGCGACATGGCTGTCTCAGTGCTCAAAAACATTTTGCTTGACTGTCAAACAAAATTTGGACTGTTAATCGTTCGAACTTATTTTTCTTGGGTTCGCACGTTATACATTTGTTCAAAATTTTCAACAACTAAATGCTTCTGTATATTATGCCTTGTGTAAAATTTGAATGACTTGCCTATGTGCTGGAAATGTTCTTTACATTTAGAAAACTATCTATAAAGGAGAAAGAAAGTCAGGTGAATAAGAAGATTCTCAGACGTACCTCGACATTTTCGCAGGTTGACGTAAATCTTACAAACACTATTGTAACGTCACTGGATCCTCTGGTAGAGTGTGGGTGTAGAAGTTGTAGTGACACCACGTACAGATTAAAGCAATAACAACTTTTATTCTGGTCTAAATATAAACCTATTTACAAAGTTTCCGAATGGAAAATTATAGGGGCTCAGGATGAGCTGGTACGGACCCAAAAGTACCAGGTTCGAAGCGAACCTAAACATAAATATGCGGTCAGATGCCCGACAGATATACCGTTGTACAGGGGTACAACTTGGACTCCTTGAGTTCCACAAAAAATTGTAGATCGGCACTCCTAAACACAAACGCAACTTCCCGTTCCTTCGTTTTTTCTCCCGTAATCATTTTTCCTCCTACGAAAACTCGCGCCACCTGACGTCAAATTTCGCCTCTTCCTATTGGCTTTTCCTTACGGCGTCGCAGTCCTGCTAGCCTCCGATTAGTAATTTCGTTGGCGTCTGAGAGTCTCTCATTCCCGCGTCACGTCCGACGTTCTAATCACCTCGGATATCTCAAGGCGTGTCGAACAAAAAATCCTTTGTCGTTTAGTGTCAATTTTCCAGACAGAATGTCGCCTTGGCCTGGGTTTTAACAAAACCTCTTTGTGAAGCTAATGGGGTGTCGCGTTGTCACATTATTAACTGATGAGTAGGAACTTTCCTTTCAGATTGTTCTTGATTCAAGCAGCGAAAACTGATGCAAAAAATCATTTCTGATAATGATAAAATTGTTCCATCAATAAAAAAGTGAAATGTATAATATTTATTATTCAGTATCTGTGTAATTATTTCTCCGGTTATATAAAAAAAATTATACTGCTTTTTTTATTGTGAATTTGGATGTACAAACCAATATTTTATATTTTTTAATTAATATGTTAATTACTATTGTATTACACACAAGTTCATAATGAATGTTTATTATGCAGGGAAGATTCAAGAAAAGCATTTGCTCTTGTATATATTTTTGGCTTTATATCTGAGCAACTGAACAAACAACAGAGTATAAATATACCTGACTAAGATTATGTCTGTCTTCAGTAGAAATCTTATCATGCTATACCTAAGTCAAGAAAGGTCGTTGATTATTTAATGAAGGTCTATGTAAAACATATGCACTTGTATTTGCAGAATTATATCTGAACAACTGAGCAAATAACCCGAAGTCATAACTGCCTGGTTAGGAGTTGACTCTTTTATCAAGTGTCAGCAATTTCATTACATCTCTGTTTTTGTCTTTTTAAAGCATGGATTTTTCCACAAAACTAATATAAAGTCAAGATATGTAGTTAATTTGAAATAATAATTTGATTATGTTTTACTGGTTTTTAAGGAATTTCCTCCAGTCTCCCTAAGTTACTAGGTATTTGGCCCTTTGTGTATTCATATATCAGCATTTACCTTTTATGTTTATTATTATGATACTATCATCAATAACCTGACGTATATAATTATTGTGTAGCAGGTCAAGTTCTGTCTTTTACAATTGAAATTCATGGGATGGAATGTCAATACTTTCATGGATGTTTTCAGCCACATAGAATCAGCTGTAACTAGTAGTAGGTTACTATTTAATAATCCTTTTTGAGGCGAAATATTGACTATAATGCTCACATTTCACTAACTTTATATTAATATGCTAATTTTTATTATTCTGTGCGCAAATTCAGAATAGAGGCAGGCTAATTATTTGATGAAGATTTATGTAGAACCTAAGAACTTGAACAAATTTGCAGAATTATGTTGCTAAGTTATAAAACTACGTGACTGGAAAATCATGAATGTTAATCAGTAGGCTAAATGTTACACTATTATTATCAAACTAATAATAGATTGTTTTTATTTAAACTTTATTCACTTAGAACATATAATATTGGATGCATTTGCAGATTTAATTTTATGTGAGCAACTGGAAAAACAACCTAATTTTGAGACTAGATTGCTAAGGTAATCGTGAATGTCAATCTATAATATAATGGCATAAAATTATTCTCAAATGAAGAAATGTATTCTTTTTTTAATTAAGTTTCAAATAGAATATCTATATTTACGCGTATTTGTAGAATTCTACATCCTCAATTGGTCTAACAACCCAGAGGCACCTGGACTGATATAATCGGGAATGTCAATCAATACGCTAAATCTTTTCACAATTTACTGGAATTAACTCCTTAACGGCCAAGATCGAGTTAACTCGAGCGCGCTAAACTGGCCAAACTGTGCACACTCGAGATAATTCGAGCGGTGTTGCACTTTATGTTGCTATACTTTTTCACTTTCGAATGCAATCGAAAATTGAAAATAACAATGTGAAAGAAAAACAAAAACAAAAACAATCTTTACATGTGTAATAGTTGCAATGTTGGGCTATGTGCTGCACCTTGTTTCGAAGTATATCACACACAAAAAATTTTTTAATTAATTTTATAAATACTAGTATTGTTGTTATTTATGTTTTAAAAGTCTAAATAAATATTTTTACTGATAATAATGTTTAATCTGAAATGGGAATCCGAAAAGGAAGATAAAAAAATCGATTGGCGTGTAATATTACAGTAATCGACTATTTTCTGCAATGTTATCAAAGTCTAAAACTGGAATAAAAAATTTGATTATTTTTGTATTTTTGTAATTTTTTGGCAAGACAACGTTCTATATTAAGTTTTTGACATTAAAAAATTGATTTTTTTCAAAAAGACTCTGCATTAAGGGGTTAAAGATGGATACTAACTTTTTAAAAAATATGAAAACAGAACACTTGGAGATAAACGCATTCGATAAAATATATGAAAGTAAAGGAACAAACAATCCAGATTCATTATACTATTTGGTTTATCTAATATCGGATGGGAACAAACCTACTGCTTCTTTGATATGGAAGCATGGGTAATTTTTCACAAACTGGGTAAGTTTTGGGACTGAAAGCAATTTTTACAAAACTGAAGGTTTAATTATTTTATCCCTGAAAACCTCAAAGTTAATAAATGAATTAAAGTCTTTCAGCGGATTCATAGAGGTGCAATTTTCGTTTCACTGTTGAAGATCTAAAATGTATAGCTGGCGAATCTTCTAGTGTGGCTTGAAAAAAAATCTTCTATTTTAAAGGGTAGATTGTCGTTAGAAGGGGGCCTCATTCGGGAAGCTCTTTCCTTTTGGGATAAGATCATAATTGTACAGCTTGACAGAAAGAGCAAAGTTGGGTGACAACATGTGCACCCGCTACTAACAAATTAAAAAAAGAATGTGTCAAGCGGATGTCTGAACAAGGATAAAAATCCAGACGGCATTGGAGAAAAAAAAAACCGTCTGGATCCTTTCATCGTTTTGTTTGTCTGCACTGCTCGCTGTGTGTTTACTTACATACGCTGACTTCCGTATAAAAGTGACATGTTCGTTTATTTCTCCAACTCTCTCTCTTTCATGTTTATCTACGTTCTATAAAAAGAGCAAATTCTTTAACATTACGATTTAATGAATGCTGTATCCTTCTGGAAGAATCTGCCTACGCAGTAACGCTAGGTTGCCTTCTAGATTGTACAGTGGTTAGTGAATTGTACTCGATTCCCTAAAAGTCGAACGAAGGTCGAATGGTAGGGTGCTGATCGATGGTTAGAATCCTGCATGGATGTTCGTCGTCATTTAAATTCGGCTTTAAGCAGTAGGTCCTGGTATCATTAGTCCTAGTGAGCAAAATCGTAGAAATAGGCTTATCGTAGAATTTCATACCAAACCTCTGGTGTTCATACCAAACCTCAAGGCAATTTGATGCCTTGGAGGCATCGACGTGGCTCGATGCCTCCACGACAGGCATCGAGCCCCGACTTCGCCTCAGGTAGCTGATTCGGTGTGCTGTAGTGATAACAGGTCAGTCAGTGATTGTATGGTGGGAAGACTCCCCTTTGTCGCGCCAAAACAGCTGATCGGAGCTAACCTGTTTACCAGGACAATAGCGTGTCGTCGGAGTCTGGGATCTTGACAATCGGATTGAATAAACGAATACGCCCCTGATGGATCTCGTTAATGAATTCTCGGGAATTCCGGAAAGGGACAGCCAGCGAATGAGAATTCAGCTAAAAAATCTAAATGTAACTTTAGCTGGAGTTCTCAAGTAACTGGGATCTTAACTGACCTAAAAAACAGTTCGCGGGACCGTAACTGACTCCCAGGTATAAAAATCCTACAATTTTGAGACTCAGGGCTTTTCGTAATTTTTTACGTAGGTGTGTTGACCTCGTGGAGGCTTTCGTGTTTTGTTACCGGAGCCAGCATTCTAGTTTGGGAGATTCGTAAAGTCCGCTCATATAGGGAGCGACAGAGCCTCGGATACCGAACGGGGGATAAATTGGTTTTGATTTCATCCTGAAAAGCCTCCCCACTTGTAAGAGATTATTAAATCTCTTGTTTTTCCTTCGACTGTGATCGTCGTGAGGAAGTTATACCTGCCACCATCCTTTGCAGTTCTACATGATTTGGGAATTAACATCCCCTTGTAAATAGCCTTAGTTAATCAAGAATAAAAGTAAATTTCCAATTTTATCTTTGACTGTGATCCATTCTTCACGTTACCTCTCACTCGAGAATATTGAAGGCGTCACAATGGGGTAGCCAAAGCCCTTAAACGAGTTCAAAATTTGATTCTAGAAGCGATATCCGAATCCCTATTATCTGGTATTGGAAGGTAGCAGTTTGTCCTTACATATATCCCAAATACTAATTGATCCACAAAATGTTTATCAGAAAGAACATTGAAAACTTTGTTTACTATAAATTTTGTTGTTTCTTTTGCCACTTGGACAAACCAAGCATGATTTTAGTCATACACTATTGGAATTAAGGCAAAGGGGTGAGACTACCGTTTAATGAGCACTGATAGGGTGAAAGAAGGACTTTGCTCTAAGTAGGTCCTTGTAATTTAGAAACAGAGATCAAGCAGAAGACCCAGAGCTTTAGCCTGCCACGCCCAGAGGTATTGTTCGAAAACTTGGAGGATAGTGTGACCACGTAAACATTTTACGTGCATTAAGTCCCTTTCACAAACACGGCTGACTCCGATCCCGCAACCTTCCAGTCATGACTTAGCTACCTCGGCTCATAAATCTTGCTTTATAGCATTTTAAAACGAACTAGTTTGAGATGTTTTGATGTAGAAATATAAAAATATTACGAAAACGATCTCATGATTATCCCTCTTGCTCACTTGACCCTCATACGATGTTCTTAATTTCAGAAATAAACAAAATTCTACATAATAACGTTTTAACAGACTTTTATCTTTAGTGACCCATCTTATACACTCATGTAGCTTCGAATATGAGAGAGTTCTCGATAACAACTAACCAATAGGAACGGTTCTAGAGATGAACAGACTGGATCGCTTTCAGGTGGCAGATTGTAAAGTTCTTTTTAAATAAAGGTAACTTTTTTATAAAAAATATTTTTAAAAATATATAATTCTTTTGCCTTTGTAGCCGGGAACATTATTACTTTTATGCCAATTTTATTTCATTTGATTGAAATGCCAACTAGTAATTTTAATCATGGGAAGGGGGCTGGATTCAACAGCTGGACATCAACAGCTGGATATGATAGAAAGGGATTAAAAATTGATCCTGTCGATTTGTCAAAGAATTGAATACGGTAACAAAATATTTTATTACAGTTTTATTTTTGTCTGTTTACTAATGCGCTTGTTAAAATACGATTTATAAAAATATAAATTTTTAATTTATGTATAACACTCATCGTCATCATTACATGTATTCTCTCTTTTGTTCAATTTTGAGCTAAATTTACATGGATTTGCACTTTTCCTCTCCTGCTAAATAATTTCTTGAATTTTACTTAATACAATGACGCTAAACAATTTTTTTCTAGATAATCTAGTGTATCGTTTTAGGGATATCATCTCAATTTTTTTTTCTGAACTTTGGTCGATTGGTTAGGGCGCTGATCGTCGGTACCAGAGTTCGTGGGTTCGAATCCCACTATGGCATGGATGTTCGTAGCCGTTCGGAGTCGGCTTTAAGCAGTAGGTCCCGGTCTCATAAGCCCTAGTGTGCAAAACAGTAGACCATAGCGCTCCAAAACCAAACCAAAAAATATTTTATTCTTTGATTTTCATATAATAAGTGAGAGAACGCATTAAATCCTTTGTTTCGGACATCGTCCAGAAAGATTTCTACAAAGCATTAATTTATCTCGAAAATTACGATTCAGTTATTTGTACAATCGATTTTAAGTTCGCTGGACCGTTTCCATCCGCCAACTCCAGAATACTTGAGAAACCCACTACGACCATATTCGAGACACATTTTCCGTTTAATTTTCTTTCTGTCTTTTCATCGCGAGTCGCGGACGATCGGAAACGAGCTGTCGCCGCAATGCTTGGCGACTTTCCCGTCGCGCAGTCGCCAAATGTGGGCGACCCGCGAAGAGCTATTTCCTTCCTCCCCTCACATCCACTCGTAAACCGAGACGAAACTCGCCTCCAGAGAGAAAGATCGGAAGAGCGAAAGAGAGAGAACCACCGCTGTTTACTCAGGCTGTTGCCGAAAGGGGAAGCGAACTACCGAAAGAAGAAAAAGAAAAAAAAAGGCGCATGAAAAAGAAAAAAATATATAAAAGGGACGCCCTTTTTTTTTTCTTTCCTTTTTGCGTGACCGTCCTCTCACGCGGAGGGTTTCTATCTGCGTGACGCGCGTGCGGAACAGAGCGTGACATTCGCCCGCCGAATGCCAAGCGATGAGTGATGGCGGGTTCTGTGCTTTTTTTTCTTTTTTGATCCTTGATGTTTTTCCCCTTTTTCTTTCCCCCTTCTCGGTTTTAATGGCGGGACAGTTTTCACGGGAGCTTTTCTCTTCTTTTTTTTTCTTTTCTCGTCCTTGCGTCGGAGTTTCGTTTTGGGTTCCGCGGAGGAAGTTATTTTTTCTTTTTTCCTAATTCGTCCGTGTCTCCGAGGTAACTTACGCCGCCGTGCAAATCGTCGTTTTGGGGGTGGTCTGCTTGTCTGAGTGATTCAGGAAAAAAGCAAGAGTTGATTCCTTTGTACTTTCCAGTGTATGAAGTCAGGACCCTTTTTTGCCGCCACAGGCAAACTCAAAAATGCCGACCCCTAAGCTTCATAAAAGCCTTAGAATTTTTCAAAAAGAAAGAGCAATATAAGAGTGAGTTATAAAATAACTTTGTTAACCAGACTAATGACGTCTAATTGAATGAAGATAATAATTCGAATTCAGAAAATTGTTTTGTAGAAAAACAAAATTTTCACTGCTTTTAAATTTTGCTGCCAAAGGCAATCTCTTACCTTGGTTACCACCTAAGACCAACTTTGATGATTGGTTTGGTTTGGTTTGGAGTACTACTGTCTACTTTTTGCAACACGAGGGTTAATGAGACCGGAACCTACAACTTAAAGCCGATTCCGAACGGCTACGGAGATCCATGCCCCTTTGGGATTCGAACCCACGAACTCCGATGTCGGAGGCCAGCACCCTAACCAATCGGCCATCGTTCGGCCCAACTTTGATGAAGTATGTAATAAGTATCACAATCTTAAAAAATTTCGACCATTACAGTTTGAATACTAATAGTGTTTCGGATCATTCTATGTCTGTTAAACTTTTTTGGGTTTAAGTACTGATCTCTTTCTGGTTTCTTGTTATTTTAATGCCGTATATATACTGTAATATTAAGGAAGGGAATTTTGTGCTGATGGTTCATCTAATTCTTTTTACAGTCTGTGAAAATAGTCAAATATGTGTGAACTCTCGTGTGTAACAAAGGTGTAAGTGAATTAAAACTAACTTATTAAAAACTGACGTTGAACAAGAATTTAAGACTAAAGGAACCAATATAACTCTTAATTTTGGAGGCACAACACAGTCTCCAGCGGATTATTTGAACAGTTCTTAACAGGTTTTTCGAGTCAAGCATTTCTTTCTCGAGTTCGGAACTGTAAAGTCACTGGATCCTTTGATAGCTTTGAGATGCCCTTTGAGATGTAGGTCCCGAATTAGCCCGTATGCAAAACAGTAGACCGTAGTGCTAAACCAAACCAAACCTTTGATAGCTTGTGGGTGTCGAAGTTGTAGTGACACGACCTACAGCTTAAAACGATAACAACTTGAATTTTGGACTAAATATAAAACTATTAACAAAGTTTCCGAATGGAAATCACAGGGCTCAGGATGATCTGGGTACGGACCCAAAAGTCGAAGGTTCGAGGTGAACTTAAATATAAATCAGCGGTCAGGTGCCCGTCAGATATGTTGTACAGGTGTAAAACTTGGACTCCTTGTCCCACAAAAAAACTGGAGATCGGCTCTCCAAAACGCAACCTCCTGTTGCCTTCGCTCTCTCCTCCTTCGTCAATATTCTTCCGGTGAAAACTCGCGCACCTGACGTCACCTGTCACCTCTTCTTATTGTTTTCCTTCTCGAGTCTCGTCCGACCTCCTAATCACCTCGGAAATCTAAAATCGTGTCGAACCAAACATCCTTTATCATGTAGTGTCCTTGTTTCCAGACAGAATGTCGCTTTGGCCACAACAACTCTTTCAGAAGCTAATGGGTGTCGCGACATCACAGAACTCACCAAATTTGATCAGTTTTTGACAGCTGTGTGCATACGCTGATATTATATCTAAGAGCTACCACCAAACTATTTACGCGGTAAGATGAATACTTTAAATTTTCTCGAAATGAAACCCATTGTTGGGTGAATCTTAAAAGTGGTATACTACCCATTTTTGAAATGAACAAACCAGTGGTTCTTAATCTTTATAAATCAACCATGCCTGCCTATTTGTGTTACTGTGAGATGATAATTCAGTCCTAAAGAAGACCAGGTAGTACAACAGTGCAGCAGCCCCAATAGAGCAGGCCAGAGAAATTCGTTACTTTAAGACCAGAAGTCATGACAGAAACCACAACAGCTATTGAGCTGCTGCTGACCTACGAGAGTTCCTTCATGGTTCGGGCTACTGTTGCTAAATCCGGTAAGGAACAAACACTACAGAGATACAATCAGTCTACCAGGAATAACGGAAGATTCAGATCACTCAGGTAAACCCTGGGCACGTGAAGTCCCTGTATACCTAACGGAGGTATACCCCTGAGTTTATCTCTCATTTAGCACTACACAGAGGCCACTTACGGCTTGAGCCCTTGGCCGGAGACTCGAAGAGAGTTGCCCCTCTGGCTTTGTGTGTAAACTGGAAAATTGTTATTGAAAAGCACAAATATGTACGAAAATAAAATTAAGTTAAATCTATGTATGAGACAATATATTTGAGAACACAATAACTAAAAAGCGCGACAGACAAGATCTCACTGAAATACTGTTAAGTATTTGGCGGAGTGTGAGTAAATGTGATTAGTAAGTATATTATTACTCCATCCAACCTAAGCAGGTACGAAAGAACATGTTTACTAAACAAACAAACAAAAAACAACAGTACAATTGTTGAATAAAATTTGGTTATGCGTTTAATGTTTGAGTAAGCTCACATAAATGCTATGTACCAGAGAGACGAAGTTTAGTTCTATCTGTGTGTCAGTCAATGAATATACAAACACGACAACAGAAAAAACGTTGCTGTTGTTGCCTTATACCACTTGGTCAAACCAATCACGATTGAGTAGGAGGCTACTCAATTTAAGGCAATGGAATGCGCCTTTCATTTTGACGAGCACCTCAAGGGTGAAAGTACGATTTATGCTTAAGTGGGTCCTCGTAATTTTGAAGCAGGGACCAAGCAGAAGACCTATGGGCTTTGCCTACCACCCCCAGAGGTATTGATAGAGAACTTGGAGGACATTGTGACAACGATTATACTTTAAGTGCCCCAGTCACCTTTAACGAACACGGCGGATCTTGGGCCGGCTCGGGATCCAAACCCGCAATCCTCTAGCTACGAGAGCTAGTTGACTTTGCCGACTGAGCTACCATAGCTCACAGAAAGACGTAAAGAAAGGAATGAGATAAAATTTGGTAGTAAATCCGAGTGTGTGTGATTAAAAAATACAAGAAGATACAGAAGAATGCTTTAGCTATAACTATAACAGCTAAACGAACAATGAGACTGTAATTCATTGTAGCTGTTTCCGAGCGACTAGTATTTGGCAATACTCCAATTTAGTTTAACTATACTGACAGTTTTGTGGCCTTGTTGTTTATAGATGTTTGAAACCTCCATTTCTATCTTAATTGAAGAAAATCACTATTGGGATTATGTCTTTCCGTGTATGTGAACATAGTAAATTAATTCAGATTTAAAACAGATCTCTAGAAACAATAGCAGTGTAAGAACCAAAGAGAGATGTACAGATCTTTATTCAGTGTTTCAATGTTATTACGTAGACCTCTGTGCTCCCTTGGACCCCCTAAAGGATCTTAAAGAGTTTTTGTCCCCATTCTTAACCCCAAAGCACGAGTATTTTAGAAAAAATTATAAAATATACTTTTTCTTCACTGAAAAGGGGATATATAGGTACAATGTAAGATTTTTTACAATTTCAGTTTTTGACTTGGGAGCTTGGAAAAAGTAAAAGTATATAAAAAAATTGATACAAACAAAGTATAAACGATTTGTGATTTATGCTTAAGAATTTCGCCTGTGTCAGACACGAGCAAATGCTTAGTTAAAGTGATATCTTCTGGTAACTAATGTCACTGAAAAATATCATTTAGAGGGTCCAGTATGATCTTAAGAGATTCTCATGTTTCATATACATAGAATCCTTTTTGACCACATATTTTAATTTTCAATATTATTACGTAGAAATCCCCTTTATCTTAAAAGATCTCAGAGAGTTTTTATCCTCATTCTTAAAGTGATGTCTTCTAGTAACTAAACGTCACTTAAAAATATTATTTTAGGTCCATTATGCTCTTAAGAGATTCTCATGGCTTTCATAGACATAGAATCTTTACCACATATTTCAGTGTTTCAATGTTATTACGTAGACCTCTGTGCTCCCTTGGACCCCCTAAAGGATCTTAAAGAGTTTTTGTCCCCATTCTTGAAGTGATATCTTCAAGTAACTAAACGTCACTGAAAAATATCATTTAGAAGGTCCATTATGCTCTTAAATTCTCATTGGTTTCATAAGACATAGAATCCTTTTTGACCACATATTTCAATTTTCAATATTATTACGTAGAACTCTATCCTTGGATCTCCTAAAGGATCTCAAAGAGTTTTTATCCTCATTCTTAAAGTGATGTCTTCTAGTAACTAAACGTCACTTAAAAATATCATTTGTTAGGTCCATTATGCTCTTAAGAGATTCTCGTAGGTTTCATAAGACATAGAATCATGGTTCAATTTTCAATATTAATGCGTAGACCTCTATCCCCTTTTGGATCTCCTAAAGGATTCTAAACTTTCAAAACGTTTCCAAACTTTCAAAACAGAGCTGCTAATTTTATTCAATCGATCGAACAATTGATGACAGCGCAAAACAGAAGCGGGAATCAGTCTTCCCGTCATTTCAATAACAAGACCAATATATTATAATGGGTTTTGCGCTTCCCACAGGTGTATTTTGTAAAATCATGTAGGTGGGAAGTAATCTTCTCACTGCCTACGAAAGGGTTAAAGAGTTTATCTCCCCATTCTTAAAGTGATATCTTCTAGTAACTAAACGTCACTGAAGAATATCATTTAGAAGGGCCATTGTGCTCTTAAGAGATTCTCATGGGTTTCACAAGACATAGAATCATTATTGACCACATATTTCAATTTTCAATACTAATACGTAGACCTCTATCCCCTTTTGGACCTTCTAAAGGATCTTAAAGAGTTTTTGTCCCCATTCTTAAAGTGATGTCTTCAAGTAACTAAACATCACTGAAAAATATCATTTAGAAGGTCCATTATGCTCTTAAGAGATTCTCATGGCTTTCATATAATATAGAATCCTTTTTGACCACATATTTCAATTTTCAATGTTATTAGGTAGACCTCTATCCCCTTTTGGACCTCCTAAAGGATCTTGAAGAGATTTTGTCCCCATTCTTAAAGTGATTTCTTCTAGTAACTAAATGTCACTTAAAAAATATCATTCATTAAGTCCATTATGCTTTTAAGAGATTCAAAAGGGTTTCATAAGACATAGAATCCTTTTTGACCACATATTTCAATTTTCGATATTATTACGTAGACCTTTATCCCCCTTTGGACCTCCTAAAGGTTCTTAAAGAGTTTTTGTCCCCATTCTTAAAGTGATGTCTTCAAGTAACTAAACATCACTGAAAAATATCATTTAGAAGGTCCATTATGCCCCTAAGAGATTCTCGTGGATTTCATAAGACATAGAATCCTTTTTGACCACATATTTCAATTTTCGATATTATTACGTAGACCTTTATCCCCCTTTGGACCTCCTAAAGGTTCTTAAAGAGTTTTTGTCCCCATTCTTAAAGTGATGTCTTCTAGTAACTAAACGTCACTGAAAAATATCATTTAGAAGGTCCATTATGCTCTTAAGAGATTTTCATGGGTTTTACAAGACATAGAATCCTTTTTGACCACATATTTCAAATTCCATTCTTATGCGGATGTATAAGCAAAGCCTATTAGAAAAGCATCCCAATATTTATCCTTGTACCGTGAAACGTTCCATTAAAACAAAAACAGCGTTTTCAAAATGTAGAGACATAAAAGCTTTTTTTAACCAATTGCAAAAACATGAAATACGATAAGTACGTTCGGGATTATTGCTTTTTTATCATATGTCTAACTATCGGGATATTTTTTTCACTTTATGTATTGAATGCCTTTTGGTGTTTTTCATGGAAGTCAGCATAAAACTTAGAGTCATTTTTTACCACTTATTGTAAAAAGCATCCTTATGAGTACCGAACAGAGAAAGTCAAGAGGAGAAAACTCCGAATCTTTATACTAGTAGTTCAGATTCCTAAAGTTCATTAGCACATACACACACAAAAAAAGTCTTCTAGTTGTAAATCACACAACCATTTTCTTCTAATTGCGGAAACACGAAATACAATACGTACGCCCGCAAATATTGTTTTCTTATCGGATATGCAACAATCGGGCCGTTTCTCTCACTTTTCCCATTGTCTCTAAAGACAGTTTACTAACGCCTATCCGCTTCCTTTCTCTAAAATACGCCATTGCAAAGGTATCTCCTCCAGAACTACGCCTTGTCTCCGAAATACTTCACGCTGTTACCACCTTTCCTCGCTTGAAATTAGAATCAGGAGAAAAGTTTTGCCGAGTCAAAAGATCTGGTGGCTGGAATGATGAATGACTGGAGGGTGGTTGCACTTTTTTATTCCTTTCTTTTTCGAGTTCGAGTTTTTTATATATTTCTACCGTCTTCCCTTCTCCACCCCCCTATCGTCTGCTGACAGTGAAATCGATGAGTCTGCGTTGTGAATCTGACGATAAAGGACGGCGTTCGTAGAGCACACCGATTTTTCCGGCGCGTTTCCTGGAGCGCTGCTCTGGACTTGACGATGGTTGTGAGAAATCCAATTTTTCCTTTTTTTCTCCTACTCTTCCCTTGCAGAAACCTCTGTTCTCTCGACATACTATCTCCACTTGGATGGATGTGCCTGCA
>JAGEOH010000379.1:17500-20000 GCA_032207245.1 Pardosa pseudoannulata
ACGTCACGGGATCCTCGGGTAGCGTTTGGGTGTCGAAGTGGTTATGACAGAACGTACAGCTTAGAAACAATAACAACGTTTATTCCTGATTAAAAGGGAATATGTACAAATTTTCCAAATGGAAATCACAGAGCTCAGGCGGACCTAACAGTCCCAGGTTCAAGGTGAACCTAAAAAAAACAATCTGCTGACAGGTGACGACAGATTACCGTTGTACAGGGGTACAGCTAGGCCTCCTTTAGCCCCACAAAAAGCTGGAGAAAAACTCTCCAAAAGAAAAAAAATCGCAGAAAATCGAACCTCTGTCCATTATTTCTTCTGGGGATTCTCCGGCGAAAAAGTCCGCCTGTGACGTCAGACGGCGTGTCTGAAGTCACCTTTCGCCTCTTCCCATTTGTTTTCTTCCCTAATCTTCGTCTTGGTAGCCTCAGATTGTTTCCTTCAGATTGGTTCTGATTGGCGCCTCACTGTCTGACCTTTCGGTTTTCGCGTTCAACCTTCCAATCATCTAGAAAATCTCAAGGCGTGGTCCAAGCGACCACCCTTTGTAGTGTAGTGTCAAATACGCCCTGCCCTGGGATTTAACAAAATCCCTTTGTGAATCCAATGGGATGTAGCGACGTCACAGTAAATTAAGATACAGTCAGTCAAAATAAAACTTAAACGCTATGATTTTCTGTTGAATTTGAAATTCTCAAATTAAAATCTCAAATTTGTCAGAAAAGTCTTTCTATTTCCTTTAATTTAACTGGCTGTACATAAAATGAAACTTTAGTATTAAAGAAGAGATATGGAGAGGAATAATTTTGTCGAAAGTATCCACACAGTAAAAGAAATAGTTTTCACTAGTCGGAGTTTAAAAAAAAAACACCACTTGTTGGACTATCCTGACATTTAATGTATATGCTTGTGTAACTAATGCCGTAACTTGGAGACCAATGAATCGTAGATTAACATGAGTGAGAGCTGTAGGGCTTCTGTTGGGTTGTTCTAAGAACAAGAGACCTGAAGGACAGAAATCCTTTTAGGCCTAGAAGCATCTCAATTTAGATCTTCCCCAGAAGAAGAAGTTTTTTCTTGATTCTGGCACTCGTCTGTTTTTTGACAGCCTTCAGGAGAATGAGTTTCCGGAGAGGGACATTCATTTGCCTATATGTCATCTATATATGGAGGTGTTTAGAGGGCAGCTATCGGAGATCTCGTTAAGCAAGAAAACTAATCTAAGGATTCAATGAGAATTTTTGTCCGAATGGAAGAAAAAATTACTTTCATTGAAAAAGTACTTTGGTATAAGATACCAGACGATGTCCAAGCATGCAAAACTCTATCTTTTTCTGTAATTTCGAAGTCCACTAATGGTAAACATGCTTGTAGATATTTTGAATGGGTGTAAACGGTTCTAGGGTGTTTTTTTTTATTAATAGGTACCAGAATATGTTGGTGTGGAATTAATTTCTACATTTCTCTTTAATTCCAGAAGAGCAGTACTTTCGGGTAGATAATGTCACAGATCCAAAATATTTTGACGAAATGTTTGTTCTATAAGAATAAATTGTATATTAAATGAATCGATTGTCACACAGTCAAGTCACATTAATGTGACCACCTGTCAAAATCAAGAATAAGCACCTTTTGCAGAGTGGACTGCTGCGAGAAGTGCAGGAAGAAAGTCAGTTAGATTCCTGATGGTTTTCACTGGAATGTTGAGCTCTTCCGACTCCAGAATCATGTCCAGCTGCTTGTCGATGCCATCATCCCGACGAAAAACAATTCTCATGTACGGATGACCACTGTCCACAAAGATAGATGCATACTTGTGTTGATCCATAGAGCATTCAACAATGATAAGCGAACCCACAGAATATCACGAAAACATTCCCCAGACCGCAATACTGCCATTTCCAGCTTGGATCCTCCCAGCAATTATTGCAGGATATTTTCTTTCAGACATTTCACGCCGTATAAGCCAACGTGCATTTGTTGGATGGAGCATAAAACGTGATTCCTCAGATAAAGCCCCCTGTTTCCACTCAGTGGAAGTCCAGTTGAGGTACTGGCGTGCGATTTCAGCCTTCGTAGCCGATGAGCAACAGTCAGATTAGGTGCATTAACCAGACGTCTGCTGAGGAGGGTTATACGTAGCAACATTCGCGGAACTGTCGTTGTAGAGACACTTGGTAGCCTTTTGGTTCATTTGGGTTGTCGGTTGCTCAACGGTTGTCAGTTGCATGTCTATTTACTCGAACCTATCTAAGCAAGTCGTTCAACTTGTCCGTGGTGCACCAGATTTGCCACGTCGCTGATTTTGGATAGTGATATTTTTTCCATGCATGGTATACTTTTACTACGGCAATCCACTAACAGTTTACAAAATTAGCCTTTTCGGATAATTCACTCCGTTTCTGCATGATTGCTAAAATCAAATGCTAGAACTAAAATGTTTTCCGAATGCCTGCAGCACACTATACATTCCCAAAATTTTCTGATGACATGTGCCTTT
>JAGEOH010000379.1:30000-50000 GCA_032207245.1 Pardosa pseudoannulata
GAAAATTTGGAAAAAAAAATTGAAAGGGAGGGGAGGAGTTTTGAGACGACTCCTTATATACCAATCTGATAGCGCTGCAAACACTCGAATTCTGGTTTCACTGCTTTAGTGGTTCTTCAGAGAGGAGTAGAGTCAATAAAAATTCAGAACACTAAATGCATGTAGAGATGGGATTAAAAATATGTATATGCAGTCTCTTTTTTAGTCATGAAATAAATGTTTAAGGAATTTTCATTCGCTGATGCGAGTTCATCAGAGTTTTGTTAGTTTGAAGCGATACTTTTTTTTTTTGTTGCACGAGGTCAAATAAGGCAGACAACTACTGCTTGAAGCCGATTTGGACAGGTTACGAACATCCACGATAACAGCAGGACTCAAATCCACAAAATCCGGCATCAAAAAGCAGTGCTCTACCTATCTTCAGCTACTTGAACTTCATAAAAAATTGTAGTGTAGTCCTCATATAGATCCCAAAAGTTAAAGATATACAAGCTTTTATTTGTAACTTTTGGGAGCTCTAGGCGGGGCTCTATACGGGGTATTGTGTGACATCAGTTTGACTAACAAATGAATAAAAGTAATACATAAAACAATGATTGAAAGAGAGGTTAACCAACGCTGCCAATCAAGTCGCTTGCTTACATAGTAACAAAATTCTAGAGCATTATATGCAAGCATTAAAAAATACATGCTGTTTAGTTTTAATTATGAAATAGTATTTCAGAATTCTTCCCTAATGTGAGTGAGTTCATTCGAATTAAAATTTTTTTTTTGAAATTCACATAAAAAATTCAGATGATACAAATAAACAAGCTTTCATTCCCTTAAGAAGAACTGGCACCATACGGATTAACTAACTTGGAAAACAGACATTTAGTCGACATTATAACATAGAGCTAGAGAGTTCATCTGATTCCTTCAACTAGAAGAAATCAGATGAACCTCAAACGAAATTCAAAAGATGGTATAAAAGAATGTTCCTCCTTTGTTTATTAGAACACACTGCAGGGGAATTATAAGATCTAAACTAGAAATTGAACTTTAAACTAATCGACTGAACAGGATGTCAGATAAATTACGAGGAAAGAGCTTAATAAAAAGCAGAAACAAACATAGTTCAAGCTGTCTGCATCGACACAAGCACAATTCCAGGATGATAAATTCTTCAAAAATCTCCTATAACTGCAATAGAAAAGACCATGATTTATAATGATCTAGCTGAGTGAGAAAATAGACGAATTTGAGCGATTTTTGTGATCAAAAGAGACGAGTAAAACTAACAACGGCATTATCTCAATGAGACTTTCACATACGTGAATTCTGGTTTCACTGCTGTTTCTTCAAAGCCACTAAATATCAGAACTCAAGTACATACAGAGTAATTTAAAAAAGTATATACTGCTTTTTAAAGTAACAGAATAAAATTTTATGTTTTTCCCTGATTCCCTGATTCGAGGTAATTTTTTCCCTGATTTCCTTGATTCGAGGTTATTCGAATTTAAAATATTGTGCTGCGGTTGTAAAAATGTACTGCGTTTGCGAGTACCATTGGGGTATTCAGACTTCAATTCGAATTTTAAACAACCTTTTGTACAAACATAGCAAATACAGGGATACCAAAACGAATTGCCTTATAATTTAAATGACAAAAACACCAAGTCTCACAGTGGAGTATTAATGAAACAAGGAAACATTTACGATCCTCATTATTAGCTATTTCATAATTAAAACCTATGCACTCAGCCAAATAGGTGTTCCCATTCGAGAAAGAAACAAAAATAATGTTTAATTTTTCTAAAAACCACAAATAAAATAGAAAATTTAGAATCATTATTTAAAGCAGACAAGTTTTTACTATTTAAATAATACAGAACGGAAATCAAATAAAATATAATGAAATTATGACATATTGTATATTTATTATTTTTAATTCATTACATACACAATAGTAGAATTACTTCTACCCTCTACACAAATAAAAAGGAACTATTTTTATTTAGTGTATTAAATGTAAGATGGGAAATTAATATAAATTTGTTATAATAAAAAGGAATACTTAAGATGAAATATATTTCAATCTCATTAGTTTTCTTAGGTACTGATGATATATAAATCTTTATGTGTTGTTTTGTGAGGTTCTTTGTAAATATATGTGTAACTGTCATTCGTTTTCTTAATGAAAGCTAGCAACTAGTCTGTTACTCTGGACTAGTCATCTAGCATCACTCCCTCTCTGACTGTTGATTGTATATACATACTTCTTTGTGGGCAAACTCTCAAGAAGTTGTGCCTCTGCAGCTTGCATTCTAAGGGCTTGATCTCTCATGTTTTCAGATGGATATTTTTGCAATAACTCTCTAACTTCAGATATTGAAAACTTATCCGGAAGTTTATATTTATACTATACGTTCTGAAGTTTATGTTTTTTTAGTGTCTTATAGAGTTCACTTGAGATGGAATTTGTGATAGCTTGGCCGCAAACTGGTTACTTTTAATATATAAACATGAATGGCAAGCCCATGAAAACGTTTTGAAATGTGAAATACTTTTAATATCTGTAATAATAAGTTACATTCGGTTCAGCTTTTTTTTTACCTCTTCCCGTGATTCATCGTCAAAGACATACCAGAACAGGACCGGTTTGAACTAAAAAGAAACTTCGGACTTCTCCCAACCAATAGAAGGGTCCGTTGGCTTGAGGGATTCTGATCCCCCGCCGTTCTGGAGTGGACCCCTGTTTTTTCTTCGTAAGGCAGTTTGATTTTTCTTTTTAGAGGACAAGTACCAGAGGAGAGTAGAAAGTGAACGTTGTTGAGATCTGCGGCTTGCGGGATAGACCTTTTGAGGAAAATCATCGCCCCATTATTTTTTAGGGGCGACGCCGACTTGAGAGCAGTCTTCGATATCCACAAATGATAAGTTGATTCCAGTTGTATTCCTTAGGCATTTATTTAATTGTATAAAATAATTTAATCAAGATATAATCATCCATGTGTTTATTAATGAGTTCAGATTTCTTCTTTCTCAAACACTAGTCAACGTAACATTATTTTTACAATATTACAGAAGTATTCCATATCCAATTGGAAAAGCAATATAAGAAGGACTTTATAACTCAACTTGTGGTTTCTAGAACTCGAGACAACTCAACTCTTATTTTGCTTACTTTACGTATTCGATTCTTTCCGTTTTGATTCTGTTCAGCTTCAGTTGGAATTTCCGATGAGGAGAGTCGAGGGTATGTAACCATAAATCCTTTTCACTTCTGTTTAAGTGTGAGCTAAATCGGACTCTATTATAACTATTCTTAACCTAAGTCAATTTTAACTATTCTTCCCACTAGTTAATGGAATTTCTCTTCTGGAAGGCCTAATCAACATAACAGAATGCTTCACCGATGTAATATATATAAATGACAATAGTAGCAAACTGGAAGAGAACAGCAGACCATGCATTTAAGAATTTAGGTATATTTCCACGGCACTTTTAAAACAAAAATAAATAATTCAAAAGGTCCACTTTTATATATTTCAATTTTAATTTTGCTGCCCCCGGGTATGGTTTCTATTTGAACCGGATCTTTAATGCATAAAGAGAAATTGGTAAAACGATAATCTTTAGTACTTAGAGGGGCGCTTGAGTTACGTTGCATTTAAAATATAAAGAAATTCAAATGCATTTCTTTTATTAAACGCAACCCATACAGAAAAGATCGAGCAGCAACCCAGAAGAGACTTACGACCATCCAGTCAAGGATTTAGATATATTCGGAGGCATTAATAAAACCTAAATAAATAATGCGATCAGGTCCGCTTCCATTTCTCTGCTGGGCTCACGGGAGCGAATGTTGGAGCGTCCGTACATACCTCGTTCCTCACGCGTCATTTGATCCTACATTTGTAGACCACCCCCCTGGAACAAAAAAAAGAAAGAAAGCATTCCCAGTCGGAAACGAAGCATCCAGTTCGAACGGAGATGCGGCGAGAAAAGAAGGCGAACAAGAAAAACGAAAATAAAAGAAGAGAACAGATGAGAGGGAGAAAAAAAAAGAAGAGTAAGAAAACAGCCCGCCGCTGTTCGAGAAGTGGAGAACTTTCTTCATTCTCTCCATCCCTATACCACGTGACTTTTTTTCCCGCGTTTCTACTGAGACGATCCCCTCCCCCGTCTTTTCAGCTTCAGCGGGGGTTCGCTCTCCATTTCTCGAAATCCCGTATAATGAGATGACTCTTTTTTCTTATTATTTTCATTTTGAACCCCCAAGGGTGGGAAGGGGGAGGGAAGGCATCGAACGCGGATCGGGATTCAATTAAATCGGGGGCCTGGATTATGGCGCCCGGTCGGATAACGAGGCTAAGGGGGGAGGGAGGGGGAGCGCGTAGCGGAGATATTGGGAGGGGGGTAGCAGGGTATTTTTTCTTTCTTCTCAATGCTCGTACGTTCGAGAGGTTTTTCGGAACGTCGCCGTGTAGCGGCTTAATGAAATCGGGATCTTGCCCGGATGCGATTTCGAATTCCATACGTCCGGGAGATGACGGCAAGCGGAATGCCGAAATGGGATTGGCTGGTAATGTACACTACTCTCGGTGACGGAAAATCCCCCAGTTTTAATGTCTTACGATGCGTTAATGCATAGAAATGAGTTACGTTTCCGCTTTGGTGAAGGGTGAGGACTTAGTTCTCTTGTTGCTCCTCGTGCTAGACCGTGACGAATGCATCTTTCGGAACGTTTGTCAATGACTGGTTAATGGTGGCGAGATCGGTTTCATAAAGCGGGTTTGCGAAGATGCATGGCCTAGGCGTAGTATCTACACTACAGAAGTTGCTTCGAGCAGGACTTAGCAATGCTAGATAACAAGGACTGCGGTGATGTATGTAGCATCTAACTGAAATATTGAGTATGTGGATACTGACTGCAGTGCCAGATGATAGCCGAACAGATAGGATACTATTTTGTGACACTATAATTCTGGAATTTCGATTTTCAATGTTGGCAGGGTTGTTACTGGCAGTTCGGAATCTGCTTTAAGCACTATGTACAAATCTCATGAGCCACATTGTCGTAAAATCGAGTCAGCCCAATTACAAAACAACCGGTATCATAGATTTAGTTATAGCTAATATGGATCTGAAATGGTATTTATAACACAGAAATTTATTAAAGGATGTCTAATTGGACTTTCGCGTGCAACTAAGCAAGTACTGCGGTGATGTACTATCTAAGAGAAGAATTAGATATCTGTATGCCAACGAAACTGCCAAAGGATAGCATGACAAATGAGTGCAGGAGTACTGGTGCAGGAGTACTCAATTTTCATTCCCAATGATGACAGGATTGTTTGGAACTGGATTTATTTTGTATGCATCAGTCTTATGAGCTATAGCGTCACAAAAACTAGAGCCCTATTCTCAAACCACTTCCAGGATGCCGGGAAAAATATGTCATTAAAAGAGATATTTATTTGAAGATGACCGATTGGTATCGAAGTATTGGACATGTGTACCATGTCAAATAGGTATTTGGCATCTATACATTCCTGCAGTATTGGACATCTATATACCATCTAAAATGTCAGACGATGGCAGAACAGTTACAGCATTGATTGTTAAAGCTAGAATCTATGGGTTTGAAAGTTAGTATTAGCATGAATTTTTAGAGCTATTCAGAAATGGTTTTAATCTGTAGGTAATAGAGATGTTAATTTGAAGAAGACAAATTAGATCTAGTGATACTGATAAACAAGGAAGGCAAAGATTATGAACTATCTAATCGAAATAATTAGTAACCCAATATTAATAGTTTTAATCAGTGCTATGAATCAGGATCATAAACGAACTTATCTGTCAGATACAACAAATGAGACGAAGGAATCTTAGAACACTATTGTTACGACTCATCTCTGTTATATGGCTGTGAAGATCGCTGAGCCGTTGTATAAATTCACATCCAAACAGTAGATTTATTTTTCAACATTAAGGTTTATTTTAAGACAGAGCACAAACTACTACCGGACAATTATATATACAAATATTACAATATTTATAGTAACCAATTATATCAACTCAAGTATCTATCCTAAGAGCTTCGCTTACACGTCCGGAGTCTACAATCACCTCCGACGTTCTCCTCAAATCTACTTACTTTCTTCCTAGGTGGCGCTCTCTGGCCGATCACTATTACTCGCCTGTCCCTACAATGGCATCATCGATATAGAAGTTGGGTGAATGTGAAAAAATAGAAATTTTTAATTTTATGTTGAAGTCCGTGAATTTAAATCCTAGCAGTGGCATGGTATCTATGTAGCCGTTCAAATTTTTCTGTAATCCATAGATCTTGATAAAGACATCATATAGCAAATAGTTGATCAATGTCATTTACAGCAAGAAACTAAGCAACCAAAATTTTACTCGTAGGCGTGTTTCTAAAATTGATCTCTGTAAGTATTACTTACAACATAGAGGTTTCCAGCGAATGGGTAAGCTTAGTTGTTAAGTAATGGGTACAGAGATTTTGATTTAGTAAGTATTTAAGACATTTAGTAATGCACTTCCTGTAGGGACAGGCGGGTAATAGTGAACGGCCAGAGAGCTCCACCTAGGAAGAAAGTAAGTAGATTGAGGAGAACGTCGAAGGTGATTGTAGACTCCGGACGTGTAAGCGAGGCTCTTAGGATAGATACTTGAGTTGATATAATTGGTTACTGTAAATATTGTAATATTTGTATATATAATTGTCCGGTAGTAGTTTGTGCTCTGTCTTAAAATAAACCTTAATGTTGAAAATAAATCTACTGTTTGGATGTGAATTTATACAACGGCTCGGCGATCTTCACAACTCCCTTTTTAATTGCCATTTGTGCTATACATGGCGAAATATTTAAATAAGACGGAATTAACACTGCCACTCTACAACAATACAATAGAATGATACCGATGTAGTCATAAGCAATTGTAACAATGATTTTTAGCAGTTGAAACTACGATTTTAAAGCCCGTACCTGGTTGTATTGTAATCTGGAAATTTTCGGTTTTGGAGGCAATATCTATATTTCCTAAAATCGCAAGATATTAGCGCTTCCGGCCATGGACACATGATGGTACTTGAAATTTACTCAGACAACAACGTTACCTTTAGAAACAAAACTATCTTTTAGCCTTGAAGGAATGTGCAAATGGTAATATTTATGCCGCATCAGGAAATGAAAACAAATGTGTATAACTTAATAGGTATATATGTCATGTGGTATCAGCAACAGATTTACAGTTTACAATATGCAAAGAAAAAATCCAGAAAGGCTCTGATTGAGGTGCTGGAATTAGCGATTTATGCGCTTATCGCTAAATGCAATATTAAAAAAAATCCTGTGACTTTTCGGTGAGTGGAGCTAATGAAGATGCCACAAAATAGCATGTTTAACAATGACGTAGCTTACAAGTCTACCCGGGACAAAAGGAAAACTTGCCGTACTCTTTAAAATGTATGGTACATAACCCTTTGGAGTCAGTTTAAGAAGTATTTCGGGTTGTATTGCCAAAAATTGACTGTAGCGCTCTAAACGGAATGATCAGTCCGTCAATCAATCTACCTATCTGTATCTACTCCACGTCAAGTATCTGTATGAACCACATGACTTACCTCTATTCATGCGTTTTTTAGTGATTTCTAGAAACATTAAAGGGTTTGGAACTTTTTAATTACAACGCATTTAACCTTATTTTCAATCGTCAACAAATTTAAAGGCCCTTTCCATACTATGGTCCACTGCAATCCATTGCCACCGTCTGGAGGGGGTATGGCTTATCGAGGTCGACGATGGCAGATGATAAAATGACCTTGGCGGAGGAGGGCTTTGGAAGCGGTTTTCTCCACAGATCAAAGGCAGTCAAATGCACAACTAACCCTATAGACTCTGTGGACGAATCCACTCGCTTGACTCATATAGTGGCCCTGTGTGTGGATGCAACTCGTAAACCATCGTTCAAGGTCACCATCAGGAAATGGTGAACAATTGGTTGTAGTGTTGCAACGTCACTGGATCCTCGGGTAGCGTGTGGGTGTCGAAGTGGTTATGACACGACGGACAGTTTAGAAACAATAACAACGTATATTCTTGATTACATTGGAATATGTACAAATTTTCCAAATGGAAATCACAGTGCTCAAGTGGGCTGGTGCGGACCTAAAAGTCCCAGGTTCAAGGCGAACCTAAAAAAAAACAATCTGTGGACAGGTGCCGACAGATACCGTTGAACAGGGGTACAACTGGGCCTCCTTGAGTCCCACAAAAAGCTAAAGAAAAAAAACTTCTCTTCTTTTCTGGTACTCTCCAGCGAAAACCTCGAGCCACCTGACGTCACCTTCACATTTCGCCTCTTCCCATTAGATTTTTCTTTCCACGTAGCTGTCCTTGTAGCCTCTGATTGCTGCTCGGTGGCGCCACACTGTCTGACATTTCGTTGTCCCGTTCGTCCATCCGATTCACCTAGAACATCTCAAAGCGTGGTCGAAGCGACAACCCTTTGTGGTGTAGTGTCAAAAACACAGAGTGTCACCTTGCCCTGGGCTTTAATAAAACCCCTTTGTGAAACCAATGGAGTGTAGCGATGTCACAGAGTGGGGGCTACATGAAAGGTATCCCTTAATGAGATGATTTCTTAACAAGAAAAGTGGACTGGTAGGGGGATTTCTGAGAAACATAATATTGCCAATTATCTCCACGCTTTATTTACCAAATCGCATTGATTGACGAACTGTGTTAATATGAAGTTGCTATGGCATTTGAATTGTATGCGAGCTGAGATCACAAATGCGTGCTGCACTTTATATTTGTATAGAGTTCAATTTCTTGCTACTTGATGGCTCTTAAATGTATTCTAACATGATCATGATATTTATATTTTAGTGCTTGAATATAATTTATTAGGGTGCTTCAGCTTAAAAGCAGGATAACTTAATCTGCAGTTCCCATTGGTCAAAGACAGATGATGTTACCAAGGGGACCTATACACACTAATTTTCTATAATAGAAGGTGGGCTTTGTTGAATCCCTATATATGACCCAGGAATTTTTTATTAGGACATCCTAATCCCAGGAATGGGAAAAAATCAATGGAAGCTGTCGAAAGTTTCGTTTACAACTAGGATATTTCGTACAAAGAAAGCTGCTGCTGAAATCTATAATCACTTATGCGAGAAAAAATAATAATTTACTAATCTTTTCTCAACCCCAAAAAACTCTCTTAGCAATTTTTTTTAAATCCAATAAGAAATCCTTTAATGTTACTGGTGCAAAACAATATTAATTGTAAATTCCTTACTATGGGTTACCTACGATGCAGTTCCTATTGGTCAAGGACAGCAGTGGTTACCTAGGGAACCTATTCACAGTGCTTTTATATAATAGAAGGTGGACTGTAATGACTCTACCTATGACGAAAGATTTTTTTTCCAGGATTGTAAACGTAGTTCTAATCCAAGGAATGGGAAAAAATCGATGGGAGCTAACATGAAATTTTCATTTATAACTAGGAAATTTTGAACGGCGAAATCTGCCGCTGAAAGCTATAATCACTTGCCGACAAAAAAATAATTTACTAATCCTTTCTCGACGCCAAAAAACATCTTAACGAAAAATTTATTAAAAATGCAATCAAAAACCCTTCAGTGTTACCGGTACATACCAATTTTACTTTTAAATTTTTCCTCTCTCTCACCCTTTCTCTCAATAAAAAAAATTCCAAACCCTTCACTTCAAACACGTTTTCCTGGCACATTTTTACGAGACTCTCGGTGAGGTCTTGCGCTGGAAAAGAAATTTCATCTAACACCTTACTTTTTCGGTCCCGTAATTAGCGACTAGGGAAGCACAGAAGCTAAGAAAAAAACTCTCTCGCTCTCTTATGGGGGGGGAGATATATACAGATACATACGCACGCACACGAGGTGAGATAGGGTGTAGGGAGGAGGTTTTGAGGGGAAGAAACATCGGCGCCAGCGGAGAATCAATTAGTATGCGGCTTTCCTCATCCGTCATTAGCCATTTGGAGGGCGAAACCTAACCGGTTAACTTCGGATGGCTATCGATCGTTATTCCGACACCTCCCGAGGAAAGAGAGAGAGAGAGCGGGGTGGGTGGGTGTACGGTTCAGGTGTCAGATTTGGGATTAATGCAATCCCTCATCACCTGCAGGTGATTACGGGATTTTCGTACGGGATAGAGGATTCGTCGGTGGGCCTCTCTCCCTCTCTCCCCTCCGGTCGAACACAGATTAACAGGCACTTTCGGATTGGGGGAAAGGAGGGGAAGGGATTACAAAGTGGTTCTCGGGAAAAGAATGATGAGTTCCAACCTCCCAGTTCTTTAAATCTATCATCCAGTTTGTGCCGAATCTGTTCGGAAAAGTTTCCGGCATTGGGGTTTTGTGTTACATGTGGACCTGACTGACTTTGTGATCCCTGACGTCGGATCAGTGCATCACGATCGGATGCGTTGAAATGCGATCAGGCACCATTTTCAGGCATCGCAAAAATACGTCATTGTATTCACATATATGAGTCATTTAATCTTTCTATTTATCCAGATGGCATATAAATTAATAAATATGTCATTTTTTAGACTCACGTTCATTAGGAAATTCGTAAATGAATTTTGTACCATCAAGTGCATTATATTAAAAAGAGATGAGAAGTGTGTGTGTGTGTGTGTGTAAAAATACCTTTCAAAGATGAAAAGGGGTATTAGCATATATTATATAGTTTGGAAGGTTTGATGGACAAGAAGAACTACGATTCAAGTAGCAGATGTGACGCTACCAGAAACGCAAGCCTAATACTGTGAAACTTCACCTTTATTGCACGTACTAGCATCAGTTAACCGATCGTCATTGCATTGCAACAGCTCTGCTTTGAATAACTCAATATTACTGTACTTTTCTGGCAATGTCAACCCCAGAGCTAGCAAGTCACGTAATTTTGTAACCACGAGACTTAATACAGTGTATGCGGGACACGTACTAGTACGTTTTCTGACGATTGATACTTGAGCGCGTGTCACGTACTAGTATGTTTTCTGACGATTGATACTTGAGCGCGGGACACGTACTAGTACGAGTTAGTGTAACAACATTGTTTGTTTGTGGGTACAAAAATAACGGTATATACAGGAAAACGAAGCCGCATGCTTTGTCTACTACATAGATTCTGGAAAAAATTTAGACAAATGAAAACTAGTTTTTACATCAGTCGATGTGGAACATCAGAACGGGAAAAAATTAAAACTATACACTATTACATCTATTTGATTTTTCATATTTACGATACTATTATACATTTATCCAATAAAAATATATTTTTTGTTTACAAAAATCTTATGGTTGTTATTTATATATTCGTTTATATATTTCAGTATAAAATACGAAAGTTGGTTAAAAAATTAAATAATTTTCGATCTATTGATATTTAACTGAATATCTAAATTTACTCGCAAAACGCCCGCTCCCGGTACAATTCCGCTGCTAAATGTACCCGCGCACAAAGTGTTAATATGAAAGTAAAGGACTTTTACTAAGTATTTTGCTTGCTCTTGAGTTCTGAGTGAGAATCTTTCCCTCCACGATGACTGCATCTGAGTTTTAGTGACATGCGAGCTCTACCAATTAAAAATATTCGCTGCTTCTCCAATGTAATCGCTGAAGATCATTTATACCAGTTACTTATATTCGAGAGAAATGATTCAAAATGATATATCGATTAATAGTAAGTATAAAATAAATATCTATTGAGGGGCATGAAAAAGGTTACTTCCCACTTTACCTTTGTTTTCTTATCTGATATACATCCTAAAGGTTTCTCTAAAGGATTTTAAAATTAACATTTTGGCAATGTAGCAAATAGTTTGATTATGAGATACTTGTATCATTTTGGTCAGTTTTTTTGATAAAATGTATGATATTTAGTTTTCCCGAAGTATGCCTACAACCAGGGACGTAGACTGAAATTATTTTTGGAGGGGGATCAAGGGAGAAAGACCTCTGTATTTGTGAATGATGACTTCAACTGATGAAAGGGAATGCAATGTTTTTCCGAAATACAACTCTGTACTTCCGGCTAGCGAACGTCTTTTATGGTCTCAACCGGTTTTTTAATTGAATAATTGTCCATGTTCATGAACAGCTAGGCAGATAGCACATACACACAAAAACGTGGGACATTGTCTATCTACAAAATGGTTTTTCAAAATTTCGGGGGGGGGGCAGTCCTCCAAATCCCCCCCTGCCTAAGTCCTTGCCTAAAACTGTGATAGGATGCATGGTAACTAAAAATGGTAACTATGCCTGTGGGGCGAGTATTGTATCATCTCCTTAGTCAAAGGACCAAAGGTTCCGCAACGAAAGAAATGGCCACGATATGGATCATCTTCCAGAAGGGAGAACATATTTATCTTAAGTTCGTACCTCTCTCACACCTGCCGGCCACCCAGCGAGAGCTCTTTTGAACACCTATCTGCATGGTAGCCTCAGATCTGACACCCCGGGATACTAGACATGCCACTTATCCGAGTCCGCGACGCCCATATAGATAATCATATATATTGCCTTGCCACCTGACGAAGAACAATCAGTCATTTCGAACAAAGATGCCTCTATCGTAGATTACAGGCGAGGTACGTGGCTGCGTGAGGGGGTTGGTTTTAATGCTATAATGTGAGGTTCGATGTGAAATTTCTTTTAAGTTGTTCATATGTTAAAAGAGGATTGCATAATAATAAGTTTCAATAATACGAACAAACATTTTTACTTACTTGTATAAAGAATAAGGCAGTATTGTAATCACGATAATTTTCAAAGCTTAAATTTCAACGAAAACATATACTTTGACCCTGACTGACTGAAGTTTGAACATTTCAAGTATTACATCTGTATGTACTTACTGAAAACTATAATTCTGAAACTTTAAATATTTATTTTATCCATTACTGAACTAGTTATGATTTGATTTCTCCATCTTAACATTTTTTGGTGTCTATACATACATTCGAAGGTATGAAGCTTGCATAAATCAAAAAATTATTAGCTGTAGAAAGTCACAATTTTTTTATAGGACTCTTTTAATATCTAGTAAACAATTATAAAAGTATATCTTATAACCTCTTTTTTAAGTTTCATTTCAAACTCTATATAACGGAAACTTTCAATATGACGAGGTTTGGTTTGGTTTGGAGCACTACGGTCTACTTTTTGGGACACGAGGGCTAATGAGACCGGGATCAACTGTTTAAATCCGATTCCGAACGGCAACGAACATCCATGCCATAGTGGGATTCGAACCCACGAACTCCGGTACCGAAGATCAGTGCCCTGACCATTCGGCCGTAGTTCGGCCAATATGACGAGTAATTACACTGTGGAACTTAACTGAAAAAAGATTAGCCATAGCTAGTCAAATTCTTATATGTAAGACTGTAATAACATCTAATTGAACACTTCCTTCTTTAATTGCAATCTAGCCTCTCTATAACGAACAATTTCAAAGACACGTATATTAATGCTATGTAGGCATAACTCACAAACGGTTAGCCGTAAAATGTTGAAATCTTTTATTTAAAACTATTATAACAGCTTATTTCTTGTCTTTTGATTGCAATGTGAATACTATATAACACATATTTCCAAATATAACGTTCAGTTATAAGCGTGAAATTGAAATTTTTGCGTTAGACTCGATGATTGACCTTAAACTGTTGAAAAAAATTAAAGCCAAACTAGTTGTTAATATATAATTTAAGTAGTTCATAGCTAGTTTACGACAGCTTTGTCTCACACTGAAAATTACTGAAATCTGTTAATATGATGCAATTTTGAGCTCTCAATTTTTAGTTATTTTACCTAAGCAATCCCAATTTCATTTAAATAAATATATTCTATCAAGAATTTTACTGCTGACATAGGTATTCATAGTTGTTTAATATCAGCTTTTAATTAGTAAGTTCATATCTAATAAGCTATCTCGCTATAAAAACTGAAATATTGTGCTCAAACTATATAAAAATCCAGGTGGTAAAATTTCTGTAACCTCTTGTACTCTAACAATTCACAATATTTCTGCTAAATATGATTTTTTGTCTAATTAATTCTCGTTGTAAAATGCCACTCATGAAAATCTGAGCTCAACCGAAAACCATCTGACAAAATCTGTACCATTTTTAGCACTGAAGAATTCACAGTTCATCTACTAAATACCGTACAAATATGAATGGAATTTTAATTAGTGAGTTCACTTGACCGAGTTATCACTTTTTGAAAACTGAATTATTGCACTCAAACTATATAAAATTCCATGTGATGAAATTTTTATAACCACTTATACTCTAACAAATCAATATATTCTGCTAAATATGATCTCTTTTTGTCTAATTAATTCTCGTTATAAAATGCCACCCATGAAAATCTGAACCCAACCAAAAACCATCTGACAAAATCAGTACCATTTTCAGTACTAAAGAATGCACATTTTTTTTTACTAAATACCGTACAAATATGAATGGAATTTTAATTAGTGAGTTCACCTGACCGAGCTATCACATTTTAAAAACTGAATTATTGCACTGAAACTATATAAAAATCCATGTGATGAAATTTTTATAACCATTTGTACTCTAACAATTCACTATATTTCTGCTAAATATGATCTTTTTTTGTCTAATTAATTCTCGTTGTAAAATGCCACCCATGAAAGTCTGAACCCAACCAAAAAGCATCTCACAAAATCTGTACCTTTTCAGCTCTAAAGAATTCACAGTTCCTCTACTAAATACTGTACAAATATGAATGAAATTTTAATTAGTTAAGTTCACATCATCCAAGCTACCACGTTTTAAAAACTGAATCATTATGTTCAAACTATATAAAAATCCACGTGATGAAATTTCTGTAACCCTTTGTACTCTAACAATTTCACAATATTTCTGCTAAATATGAGCTTTTGTCTAATTAATTCTAGTTGTAAAATGTCACCCGTGAAAATCTGAACCCACATAAAATACCATGTGACAAAATCTGTACCATTTTCAGCACTAAAGAATGCCCAGTTCCTCTACTAAATACCGTACAAATATGAATGAAATTTTAAATAGTTAAGTTCACATCGTCCAAGCTACCACGTTTTAAAAACTGAATCATTCTGTTCAAACTATGTAAAAATCCAAATGATAAAATTTCTGTAACCTCTTGTACTCTAACAATTCACAATGTTTCTGCTAAGTATGATCTTTTGTCTAATTAATTCTCGTTGTAAAATGTCACCCGTGAAAATCTGAACCCTACCAAAAACCATCTCACAAAATCTGTACCGTTTTCAGCACTAAAGAATCCACAGTTCCTCTACTAAATACCTTAAAAATTTGGTTTAATCAGATACCATACAATAATACGGTAAACGCACAACTAAATACGGTATATTCTAACAATTGTTCATGAGTTGAAATGCCATTGCCAATTTCCAGTGCGCTATTCTTTTCCCCCTACTTCCCCGAGGAAAAAAATATCAAGAGGAAAGCAATTGGAAAAACTCGAAAAAAAAAAATGCTGCATCAGTGATTTTCTAACCCTTTCGGATGGAAGACTCACCCGCCTCACGTGCGTGGGACTTAAATACGTGCTGTCGGGACGTGGAACTGATTCGTTGCTTTTACGTCTACGTGACGCCGAACAAGAAAAGATTGAAAAAAAAAAAAGGTTCCGCTAATTCTCTTATGTTTAGCAGAACCCGAAATTATCGTTGTTTGACAAAGAAGATATGAAAGGGGGAAAAAACTTGCAAACGTAATCCATTCGAAAGTTTGACTGTTTGGCTGAGATGATAAGAAATTGTAGCCGTAACTGTAATTCCATTATTCAGACTAGCATATAGCCCGTCATATGACGGGATCAGTAAAATATTTAATTTTCCAGAATTGTAAAGAACCTCATGAGGCAGGTAAAGAAAAAGGCTTGTTTTTTGGCTGAGAATTATCTTTCAACAAAAATAATCGATTAAAACTATGACATATGTGCTTAATCTATTATTTCAGGCCGAACAATGGCCGAATGGTTAGGGTGCTGGCCTTCGGAACAGGAGTTCGTGGGTTCGAATGTCACTATGGCATGGATGTTTGTAGCCGTTCGGAATCGGATTTAAGCAGTAGGTCCCGGTCTCATTAACCCTTGTGTTGCGAAGAGTTGACCGTAGCGCTCCAAAACCAAACAAACCATTATATCAGCCAAATATAAAGAAAATTATTTACGCAATATCTAAGTTCAGGGATAAAACGTATGGGAATAGTGCAGACAATATTTAAATAATCTAAAATAAGAAATGATTAAATGAGATGGCTAAAGAAATGACGTCATAATGCTAGAAAAAAATTGTTATTTTTACCTATTTATTATGTGATAAATTGATACATTTAATCGCCTAGGATTTCGAACGTTTTAAAGATGATAGTCTTTTGGCTGTGATACGAAGCTTATCCATGCCAATTTATTTTAAAATCGGATCTATAGTTTAGGGAAAGATAAACTTTACTCGATTTGAATTTTGCTAACTCTGACTCATCAAAAATCCAATATGGATGCTCTATTCATTCCAGGTCCAACCGGCAGATAACTTAGGCTATTTATTACATTACTAGAAGAAAGTTTAAGGATAGAAAACATGAAATGTTTATTCGCCAGGGACATCCATACAACAATATGTGAATTTAATAAAATAAAAATCATAAAAAGTTGAAAAAAATAGTAAAAATTTATTTTAAAAATAACAAAACATCTTTAGGAATAAGAATTTAAAAGAAAACGCAGAAAACATTAAATTAATTAGAATCTAGAAAAATGTGGCTGCGTTGGGGTCAGAACCGTCAACCCGAGAAGTACGATGATCAAATGAGCAAACACTCTATCGAACGTGTCACGCCTACCCATAGCGAATGAACTAATTAGAATATATGAGGGTCGTGTAAAAACATTCCAGAAATTTAAATATTACTTTCCGCCCTCGCTATCCTATCAAGAATGAATTTAGTATAGAATAAGATGGAGAATAAGGGTTGAAATAATAGCATTAAATGCTGGAAAAGGGAGGATGGGAACTTCGAACTCGCTTTGAATTTTTTCTAACCCCAACTCATAAAAAAACTAATATGGATGCCTGCATCCATTCCAGGCACAACCGCTTCATAAATTCACGGACAGACAACTTAGGCTATTATTATATAGGGGATAAGTGTTTTTTAAAATCGTAAATGGTCAAAAGGAAATGGAAACTTTCAAAATAAAATTTAAATCGGAATTATATTGATTGAAAAGGCTATCAGAGTAATTTATTTTTATACGTATAAGTATATCAAACCCACATGTGGAGAGCATACTTTGTATTTACGCATGGGTTGCATTGATTTGGAGCGCTATGCTATACTTTTCGTCCCACGAGGGTTCTTGAGACCGGTATCTACTGTTTAAAGCTGATTCTGAACCCTACGAATCTGTGCCAATACTTGAATTCCCAAACTTTAGTACCGATGAGCAGCGTCGTATCTATTAGGCCATTGTTCATATTTACGCATGCATAACGCACATTGTCTTCAAAATTTCAAAGCAAAAGCTTTAGGCAAAAAAAATTTTAATTTTTTTAGGTCGGTTTAGAGTATTACGATATACTTTTTTGCCACACGAGGGTTAAGAAAACTGGGATCTACTGCCTAAAGCCGATACTGAACGTTTACGAATATTCATTCTTTCAGTGGGATTCGAATTTACGAACTTCAGTACTGAAGACCAGAGCCCTATCTATTCGGAGATCTTTTCTATTACTATTGCACGTAATCACTGATATGCATACAGTCAGTCAAAGTAAAACTCGTACATTACGCTTTTTCTTTTCAATTCAGGATTTTAAAACTGAAATCTTTTACATATTTTTTACATATATAACTAATAAAACCATTAATAAATATTTTCACATAATACACTTTAAGTTTTACACAATATAGCACTCATTTAGATTGATATGGAAAAATCAGGATCAAAGTAAAAATTATACACTATATAAAATTCTCCCCTTTAAAATGCTTAAAAACATTTTTAGTTTAGTACATTATTTGGTGTCATCTATAACTCCTAATGTGTTTTACTGTGTTTCACACTGTTAAAAAATCAAATTGAACAAAAAGAACATAGTATGAGTATTTCTTTTGACTGTAGAAATAAAGACCGGTGTCTAAAGAAGAAAATAATAAGGAAAAAAATCACACTGAATAGACGCATCGCTGTATTTAAATTTAACTCATATTAAACTTTCTTTACTATAACAGAGATATCTGCAATTTTTAACTTTTCCTTTTTTGGCAGTTTATATTAAACACTCAGCTATGATTCCAGGCACGTGTAAACTGTTCAGTGTTTACGATGTGGATTAGAGGCAAAGAATTATGATTCTTAGAATCTCTTAGAATTAAGATTTAAAAGTGAAGTCGTTAAAGGAAAGACATTGAAATAGCGTCATTATTTTATTATTAATTCATCTGGTGAAAAAAATTACATTACAATCTGGAAAGTCATTTGCACGTAAACGATGGTCGAAAGGATAGGACATCGAAGTCTATCAAAGTGCATCGAAGTTCGCAGGTCTAAATTCCATTGCTGGCATGGTTATTAGTAGCCGAGTTTGGGAGATGTACAAAAGTGTAGTGGAAACTAAAAAATGCTGGATAAAGGTCGAATATGTAACATGATGCATGATGGTGTTCTGCTATTACAAGTGTCTTGGCAATGTGGTTTGCGTAAACCAGAATCTTTGAATCTCACCCTAGGGATTTTGGAGTAGCGACTGGATCTCTGGATACTTCTAGTCCAGGGGTAACCAACAAGAAGTCAAGTTTCTGTTTTCCAAGTAAAATATTTTATAGCTACATAGTAATTTTTCTTCAATTATATTCATTAAAAATCAATATACAAGTCGACTTGCAGATTCGCCCTTTGTTTTCGTAGATTATCATTCACACAACTGGTGATGCAGGTGACTATTCAAGATACTCCCATTAAATAGTCCCTTTTAAAGTTTTACTTTGCTTTCATCATTAATTTTATTTTGTTGTTGTTGTCGTCTTGTGCCACTTGGTCAAACCAAGCATGATTGAGCCGGAGGCTACTTAGTATTAAGGCTAATGGGTGTGCATTTCTCTTTTGACGAGCACCTCAAGGATGAAGGTACGACTTTTGTTCAAGTTAGTCCTCGTCATTTTGAAGCAGGGACCAAGCAGAAGACCCATAGTCTTGGATTACCACCCCTCAAAAAGTATTGATTGAGAACTTGGAGGGCATTGTGACCACAAACATATTTTACAAGCCCCAGTCACTTTTAACAAACAAGGCGGATCTTAGGCCAGCTCGGATACCGAACCCGCACCCTCTCAGTTACGACATCTTTGCCTTTGCCGACTGAGCTCCTGCTAACAAAGTTCCTAGATCTAAATCCAACTAAGCACGTGTGTGATATTAGTACTGAAAAATATCTCACCAGTCGATTGGAAACGATTCAAGAGCTCAGATTGACACTACAAGAGAAATAGGTAACCATGCCTCTTTTACTCGGAATGGACATATGATGAAATCATGAATAGAATCCAGAGGTTGACATATCTCTCTAAAGACATATATCTTTATGATGAAAATTAAATTTAAATGAATATTTATGTTATTCGTAGAATTATAATGAAGTGTTTTATTTTCGAAATTGTTTATGTTGTTAGCATAATATAAACTTAAAACTAATTTGAATTCTGAAAAAACATATAATCTTCTTTTAGGAACTTTGTCGAGCGATAGTCGAATGGTTAGAGTGCTGATCTTTGGTACAGGATTGTGTGGGTTCGAGTCCCACTGTGGCATGGATGTTAGTGACAGTTTGGAATCGGCTTTAAGTAGCAGGTCCCGGTCTCATTATCCCTCGTGTTGCTGAAAAGTAGCGC
>JAGEOH010000380.1:0-50000 GCA_032207245.1 Pardosa pseudoannulata
GACCAAGGGATGAACAGGGTTGGTAGATGAAGAAAATCTTTCCTAGTGAAATTAGCTAAGTCAGGTACAGTTGAGAGTGGGCAGGAAAATGGGTAACAGAGAAAGCTTTGGGAAATGGGCTGCAAGAATTTCAAGTCGCGGACACTTTTTTTAGGATATTTTGTGGCCGGGAAAACAGATTGGGGAATGGGAGAGAGAAGAAGTTTTATGAGATATTAAAGTTTAATAATCCAGAAAAACAGTTTCCCTATTAAAAAAAAAAAAAAAAAAAGAACTCACACTTTCACGGACATATTTATCGGCAACAAGTACAGCCATGTTTCAGCTATTTTTCAACATAGCCAGCAGAAGAATCGAGACACTTGTCGTATTGTGAGATCCGCTTTTGTATCCCTCTGTCGCAGAACTCTGCCGCCCGTGAACGGAACCAGTCTTCCCGTCCCAGAACACCGTGCACGTCCCTTTCCGTACCGACAGCGTCTGCGTGAACTTGATCTTCACCGAAGATCCACTATGACGCCAATGCATTGACTGCTGCTTTGTTTCCGGGGTAAAGTGCGACATCCAAGCCTCATTCCTGTCGAGGAACTCGTCGCCGTCGTCGTGATACCGTGGCACAAAAATATCGGTGCTGCTCCTAAGCGTCGAATGTTGTGTTCGGCTCAGAGACCTGACGGTGAATTTGAATGGGCGCAATGCTTTGTGCATTCGAGATCACCGAAGGAATGAGAGTTTCCCTTTCGGAACACTGCTACCGGGACCTGTCCAGTTGGCATAGGATTGATCTGTTACGCACGCTCAAATGACGTTTGCTTTACGGGGGAAAACATCGGGAAACTTACTTTCTGGATGCACCTCGTATATTTATCTGACGAGAGGAATTACCCCGATTCTTTCCAATTGCCTGTGCCGTGGTTCCATTAGAAGGAAGTCCCTCGTAGAACTTTATTCTAGTCTTTTCTTGGCCATGATCTTCTTAAAATCCCTTTCCGCCCTAGTTCATGTTCCCTTGGACGAAAATATTTTCTATTTTTTGTTCATTCTTAGAATGGCGATTGAATGACGTCCGGTTTTTTGAGATTCTAAATTGGAGTGTCATCCTCTCGTGTTCTTCCAAAAATAGCTCCAAGTTTTTGATGAGGCCTTTGAATTGGGATGTTCCCGAAAAGCATTTGTTGGAAGCATGGATTGATATGTCAACTTTTACCAATTCTAGGACAGGCGAGTCCTTTGTGCACAGCATGCATTTTGTTTTCTCCTCGTTAGCAGTAAGAGTCTCTTCAGGGAAGGGGGGGGATCAGCAACCATACAATTCACTCATCTGACTTTGACATAAAACGCATTCTGGTCCCCTTTCATTTCAGTAACCGTGGCACAATAAATATACTGTCTGTATCGATTAGAGGGTCACCTCGAAGGTCCACAAAAATCAGACCCTATATGGGGAACGATACTACCCTATTGTGCATAGACTGTGAACCCACAATAGAAGAAAGAGCCTTATCCAAGGTGACAAGCGCTGATCACCGATTTCAACACTGGAGGACCCCAGTTTGGCAGATAAAATGATGTCGTCCGGGGAATCGATTTGGCTTTGGCGAAACATGCCTTTAAAAATGATTAGATTTTTAAAAGTTTTCAATCAATTCATTTTTGGCAACAAATGATCCATTCTTTCTTTTCGAAGACTTTACTGAAAAGTGAACGTACTTATTCGTGACGTAGGATCCAAATGCAACAAAATTTTCCTTTGCTTGTTTCGTCTTCATTTTAACTGGAGCAGGGAGAGATCACTTCGATCCATAAACAGACAACTCTTGTCGGGGGGACAAGAGAGCCGAGAGAGGCGATGAGTCTACACAAACAAGAAAGGGGGAAAGAGAGGATTGAATGCGGGTCCGCACTGACTTCTTAAAATAAAAAAACAGAAACTCGTTGGAAACATGAAACTGACCTTATAACCGGTAACAAGAAAAAGAAAATGACTGTATAAGCGGTGCGCTTTAACACGTGTTAGACGGGACTTTAGAAAACGGACCCTATAAGCGGGGTGACCCTGTAGCCGGTACTGACTGTACAAATATTCTAAACAGAAACGAAAACTGGAAAAAACTGTTATTTGGGTCGGAGCGAAAACCGCAACCGAATTGAAAAAAAATATCGGTTTATTTCTTTTCGATATATCTTCAGTCGTTTTGTTACTTATCACTATTTTCTAATTGAACGAAAACCTTTTAATTTATCGTCATTCCATGTTCTCGATTTCGTACTTGTAGAATGCAGATGGAATGTTCCATTGTCAAATCAGATTTTTATAATAGATAACAATGCTTGCCGTTCGTTTTCTGCTTCTTCATTGCATTCATCTAGTGCACCAATCAAAACAAGAATAAAATATTCTCAATTCGGATAAAATGACATTTTTTACTTAGGATAGAATCATATTTTTAGTACAAATAAGAATATACATAAAATAAAATTATCCATTCGGAATTCCGTTATTTTTGGAAGGAAATCAACGGATATACTTATATTTAGAATGAAAAAAAAAAAAAAAAAAAAACTGACGGTTGGAAGCCCTTAATCTAAACACAACGAGCATTGTCCGAAAGCGGGGAACAACCCACAACACGATAAATTAAAAATTTTTACAACATAAACATTCCAAATTTTTCATTTTTCAAAAGTATGTACATGTTATAGACTGAGAAAAAGCGAAGCTTGGTTTAAAAGTGAGGATAAATATGAAAAATAAAAGACACTCTACGGATTTCTGTGCTTGGCAGTTGTTACTTGACTTCGATTTTTCTAGGAATGCCAATTTTTATGGGTGTGCTCAAGATTTCTCGAAACCTATTTCGTATTTTTGCACAACATTATCAACATTTCAATAGAATGATGTCTTCTTGCCATGAGAGTCGTACTTTTTTTTTTAAGAGAGAAAAGTTATGAAAGGGGTATAATTATAACAGGTTTTAAAAATATATAATGTGTTTTTTAAGTTAGAATCAATGTTGCAAGTATGCTCTTTATTAAGGTCTACGCTGAAAACGTCACTTTTTGCCACAAATCATAATTTTTTTTTTTTAAATTTCTCTATTGTAAAATTTCGAACTTTTAGGCTTCTAAATCTGGTTTTGTTTCGTCTCTACGGCATTTGAAAGAAAAGTGACAGCTATTTAAACATCAGTGACTGCTGTCAAAACAAAACGGAAGTAGCGACTTCGGAACCGGAAGTTGTGAATACAAAGCCTTTTCAAGAGCATTTTTTGCTTTTAATAATTAGCAACTTGGCAATTAGAAAGTTTTGAAGCAAGAAATTAGGGGGAATTTTAAACATGTATTTTAATTTTTTAATAGTTAAAGTTGCTTTCATAAACCTCAAATGCGTTTTTCTCAAAACAGTAATTTTAATAAAATGTCGAAACTTGAAATGTGATTTCTCAAAAAGTTCTTAAAATATTTTGTTGAAAATTATTATGAATGCTTTTGATAGTATTTACTAGTGAATGACCTAAAATCTTTAAATTTCGATAATTTTTAATGATGTTACACTCATAGTTAGATATAAAGGTAATGAAAATTCGATAAAAATTCAATGTGTATGATCTTGAAGAACCCAAATTTTTTACCAAATGTAAATTAAGCAAACACTTTAGGCGATTCACTAGTCCAGCGTATAAGAAATGGGTTGCATCAAAAAATATTAAAATAATTTAATTTATTAAAAATAAGACCTTTTGAAAAAAAAAACGATTTTTTTACTCAATTTTCTACATTTATTAGAAATTTTATAAAAACTTCTCCAGGAATAAATTTTTGAATTCCAATTCTCTATGATAATATAAAAAATAAATCTAAAAATGTAAAAACTAGTTTCTACGTTTAAAGAAAAAAGTTCTCCGAACGTAGACGGATACCTTAAAAACATAAAATGTAACATTTGTGTGCCAAATAGTTCTCGTAAATGTTGAACGAATTAAAAAAAAAATCAAGTCATAAATATATATTTTTTATAATTTCTATAAATATTTAAGGTTAGTTTCTTAAAGAGGTCTATAACAGATTTCAAAGAAAGAAAAAAAAAAAGACAGTAGCGCTCCATGAGTCTTCGAGGAATGATATCCGCAAAACGAAACAGGCCATTTTAATTCATTTTTCATCCAATTCCTACTATAGAGAATGGGCACATGACGTCAGGTGCAGCATAAATGGCAGCTCCACTTCCTCGTTGGCAAAACATTTGAATTTCCTACGGATCGTGCTTGTGATTGGGGTTTGAATTTGTCGATTATCTGAAAATAATAACCAGCTGTTGTGCGTATGGCTTTACTGAGCGATTCAAAAAAGGTGAAAATACTGGATTTTATCGCTTTCCGAAAGATCCTACATAGCGAATGCTTCGGATAAAAGCTTCGAAAAGGCAACACCGGACTCCAAGTTCTTCTTCGAGAATTGGCGGCAAACATTTTCAGAATGGTCATAAAACGTGAACCTTACTGCAATGTAATAAATTATATAAAATTATTATGCTCTAAGAATTTTTATTATTACTAAGTTTTTTTTGTTTTTTTTTTCCTATTTCTAATGTATTTTCTATGCTTTTGTGAGAAGTACTGCACCTATAAATGTCATTATTTTTTGTCCTTAAAATGATCCGGTTTTGTACATTTTTATTAAATTCTTATTTATGTAATAGTTTATTGTGACTGTTATGATAATCAAAGTAGTTATACTTTGATCACGATACTTAATAGTACTGTGTGAAATGTTTAATTTTTTTTTAAATATATAAATTTGTAAGTGCTAAAAAAAAATCTATTTTGAATGACTTGGGCAGTGTCTGACGTTTCCTTCAATAAAATGTAGTTTTGTTGTATGCGTGATCCCTATCGAAGCTCCTAAGATGCAACGAAAGCAAGCCATGTTTTGAAAAGTGGAGTTGTAGTCAGCCCTCGTATTTGTTTACAAACGTGCACTTTCTCTATTAGTTCACACTCTCCCTCTAGATATATTTATATACCTTGTTCCAATATTCAATCGTTCATCTTTTATTCATCCACTGAAGTTCAAATACATTTTCGAAAACTTATACTGGACGACACTGGATGTTAATACAGATTTTTTTTTCAAATATTAATTCATTCATTATATTTAAATTCCACTTTTCGCTGCGGCATGAATGGAACGCTGAACGAAGAATGCGAGCTTTCACACCAACGGTACGTAAGATGCACTGTAGATTGTGCAGTAGGAGTCCGTATAACAGGACATGGACCGCCATCAGAAACGAAAGCGAATAAATAGAAAGGAAACTGACAATCTATTTTCTATTTTGTCACTTAATATTCGGGTCATATTTATATACATATTTCTATGAATTGTAATTATTTAATAAAAAGTAACTAACATGAAATTTTTCTTTGTTGATCTAAGTCAGAATTGTGTTTTCGTCATGAGAGAGGGACGCATTTTTTATTTTTTTTTTCTGAATGAAATAGTCTTTGATATATATCCCAGTAACAGTTCTTGTCCCCTGTTGAATTAGTTCACCTTCAGTTTTTATCCATTTTTTCCAAATAACGACAGACCAAAAATGTCTGAAAATGGACACAACCCCTCCAAAATATTTGCTTCTCGAATATTCTCAGTTGCAATATATTAAAAATGAAATTGATTGACATATTTGGAGTCCGAATAGGATCCAGTTATCTATAATGATAAAAATTTTACAGAGTAAAACCTGTAAAAATTCCATGGAAAAATAATAAAAACTTTTTGAAATAACAGGGAAAAAAAAAAAAAAAACAACGCAATTTGAATAAAATGAAGTTACAGTTTGAAGATTTCAATTTATTTCTGACACACTATTATTCATAACTCTTCTCAATATTTAAATATTTTTAAGTGAATTGTTTTAAAATGTTCAGAACGAAATTCCTTTTCAAATCGCACGCAAGATGCCGCGCAGTTCGGAGCTCTCCGATTTCGAGAAAGGTATAATTATCAGATATCACAAATGGGACCGATCCTTAAGGGACATATCTAGCGATCTGCAGTACCCAAAATCGACAGTGGCCTATGGGATTTAGGAAGTGGAAGGGGAGCGGTGATGTTCGGATTGTGTCCCGACCAACGAAACTGGGAGATAGAGTGCTGTCCAGAGAAATTCGGAAGAACCGCATCCCAACCGATGGCGCGAGGCATCCGGGAGTATTGTTTCAACGAATACCATCCGTCACACTGCTCGGTTTTCGTGGTCGTGCTGCTTACTGTCCATGAGCCCTTGATCCCGACCGCGCTGCTTGTTAATGGGGTGCCTCTAAATTGGACCGTAGATCAGTGGAAACGGGTTCTTTGGAGCGACGAATCAAGGTTCACGCTTTACCTTTCGGATGGCAGGGCCTGGGTCTGGCGTCTACGTCTCCTGCCAGAATGCATCGTGCCAACAGTCAAGTTCGGCGGAGGTGGAATTATAGTCTGGGGGTGTTTCTCCTGGTATGGACTGAGACCCTTGGTCCCCATTCATAGCCGATGCCTACTGCAATATTTTGGACGACAGTGTGCTTCCTACGTTGTGACAGTTTTAAGGGTTGTACCCCTGTTACTTTCAGGACGACAATGCCAGTTGTCATGTTTCGAGGTTAACCGAGGTCATCGAATGGACAGACCTGAACCCTATCGAGAACCTCTGGGACGACTTGGATCGCTGAGTTAAGAGGCGCACTACCCTTCCAAAATCGGTGAAGGAACTTGTATGTCTACTCCAATCCGAGTATACCACTAACTGTAATACAAAGACTTGTGGAAAGGTTCGCGCTGTCATTGTGGAGGCTCTACCAACTATTGATTTGGAACAAAGTGAGTTTTTCTTTTCTATCACAGGTGTTATTGGTAGACAGTGTAGTGAATTTGTTGTAGCAGTTTAATTTTTAAATGCATATACAGTTAAATTTATGACAAACATTTTTGTGGAGCATTACCATTCCTATCGTCAAGTAAACAATTTATTTTCTATTCCACGTTGATTTTTGTCATGTTTCGCAATAAAATTTGTATTTGTAATAAGAATTAATTACTTTTAAAAATATCTTGTGGTAATTCCTTATCGTAGTTATTAAAATTCGTGCGTGTTTAATATTATAAAATTTTATCGCGAAAAATGAGTTTTTCAATGAAAGCCCAAAGAACCATTTTTTAAACAGTAAACGACACTTAAAGAAAAATAGGATTTTTTAAAGTATTTTTCTCATTGTTTGTATAAGAATGGAAAGTCAAAAAAATATTTAATTCGTTCTTAAAAAGTCGGGTATTTAATTGTTAAATTTAGTTTGATCTGAATGTATTCAACCGATTCGTACGTTTTTTTGCTTTATACTAAACAGTTATTTAACCAACAACGCAGGTGTTAAAGTGGTCAGGTGGGCAACTCAGGTGTCACGTGATAGTACAAAACAATGGCAACAAACCTGTCAGCCAAGTTTGGAAGGTACGGTTAAGTTTGAAGCGCTGCTCTTTACTGTAGTGCTTTTCTTTTTATTGTTAATTTTATCGCGGCACGGTTTTAAAGATTTCAAAATTTGGCGGCACACAAAGAAAAAGACAAGTTTAAAAGTTGTTTACCTGCCTATAATACACCATGTAAAAGAGTTTATGATAATTAAATTTGAATGTAAAATAAAATACAGTCAGCACCGCCTATACGGTCAATTTTCTAAAGTCCCGTCTAACTTAATAGGGAGCACCGCTTATACAGTCATTTCCCTTTTCTTGTTACCGGTTATAAGGTCGGTTTTCCCGTTTTCTTTTTTTATAAGAAGTGAGTGCGCAAATCGGAGAGGACCCGCATTCAATCCTTGATTGAATCCCTTTCTTGTTTATGTAGACTCGTCTCCTCTTGTCTGTTTATGGGTTGAAGCGATCTCTCCCTGCTCGAGTTGAAATCGAGACGAAACAAGTAAAGAAAAATTTTGTTGCATCACGAGTAAGAACGTTCATTTTATAATGAGGGCTTCGAAGAAACGTTTGTTGCCAAAAATGAATGGATTGAAAAATTTTAAAAATCTAATCTTTGTTTCGCCAAAGCCAATTCGATTCCCCGGACGGCATCATTTTATCTCCAGTGTTGAAATCGGTGATCAGCGCTTGTCACCTTATTCTCTTCTGCTATGGATTAAAAATGCACAATAGGGTTGTATTGTTCCGCATATAGGGTCTGGACCGCTGAGCTGACCCTATCACTGATACAGACTGTAATAACAAAAACGACAGTTGAGGGATTCATTACAAGTGAATACTTTTCATGAGAAATTGGAGCCATTGGTTCGTGAAACTGACAGTCCCTTTTTGTATGCAGGTACATCCGAATACATTTCGTCAACACTTGCGCTGCGATAATACACCCTTGAAAGTGTTATTGTCCAAAACAACATTTCTGACTACACCGCAACAAGTTTTCTCCGGCGAAGATATTTCTGGAAATAAAAACTGTCGAAAGGGGAAAGTAAAAATCAAAAACTACAAAATATCTAAAATTTGGCTGCGCAGAGAAGTAAAGTGGTTGAGAGCACGAGGACGCCTTCGTGAGAAAAGAAAGTTTTTATGTACATGCGAAAAACGAAAGAGCACTTTCGTTCGTGGGGGGTAGGACCAGGTTCCACACGAAACGCTTCTCCCCGCTCACTTCCGTCCACCCATGCCCGGAGGGGGCCTGCAACCAGAATGGGCTCGCCAATTACGGAGGGAGGGAGGGAGGCAAAAAAGTGGTCTGATTAAAAGCTCCCCCAGAGGTCCGTAGCGATTTCATTTCCTTCCCCCTCAGAGAGAGGGATCCGCTTATTCGTCTCCGGGGTGAATCGAGTGGCTCGAACGAACGCACCGTTCTATTATTGGAGGGAAGCAGGAATCGATTCCCGCGCATCTACTACAATCTTTCCAACTTTAGAGAAGTTTTCATATATATATATATATATATATATATATATATATATATATATATATATATATATATATATATATATATGTGTGTGTGTGTGTGTGTGTGTGCATCACTGAAACCTATCGGATTTCCTCCGAATATTCCTTCCTGATTACTTTAGAAGACGGAATTTTTTGGAGGGAAGGTCAAGTCTGAATCGAAAGCATTTCGTTCCACCCGTGGTATTGAATGCACCCATTAATAAATATGTCCTCATCCCCGCTCAACGTCATTTCATTGCATATCTTGAAAAATATACTCCTCAGAGCCATTACAGTATGACCACATTATAACAATGGGCTCGCCCAGGATGTTGGAGTATCGAAAGCGGCCTTTCCAAAGGTAATGGGAAAAGCAACGGATTCATCGACTTCGAACATCGAAAGTGGTGTATGGGTGGTACATTGATGTCAGAGGACTGTTTGCCGTGACCCAAACAGTGTTTCTCTGTATCGGATGAAAGTAACCTCCATCAGCAGGGTTCACTATTGCTTTTCCGAAAATAAATCCACTTTGTTGTTACGAGTTATCACCAAGACTGAAACCCATTCTACGTCCAACCCAAAGTGACAAATGAACGGAAGGAGCCGCTCGCCGATCCTGTCGACAGTGAGTGTGGTTTGCGTCGCTACAAAAGATGCGTGTGTGGACTAAACGCGGTTACCAGCATGGAAGATGTTCAAGAATTCATTCTCACCGAGATCCGAATGGCGGTACCTCCATTCCAGAGGTCGATTTAGCAGTTTCGCTCATTATACTATCCCCGACTTGGAGAGAGTTAAATCATTTAGGGTTCAATTAAGTTATTTGGGCCACAAAGTTGGAGGAGGTAAACCTGGGTCAGGCGAGGGAAAAAAACGGCCTCAATTAAAAAAATGACAGCGTCCAAACACTAAGAAAGAAGTAAGATTTATACTAGTTTTAATGGGGTTTTGTGGCTCACAAAGAAAAGTGCGTGACAGAGGAGGAAAGCATTTTCGCACGTAAAAGAAGCAACACAAGACTGTCCGTACAATTTCAAGTTTACGACCCGAAGAGATACGGAAGGCCCACTTACATTTGTGGGAGAAAGTTGAATGGCGCACAAAAACGTTGGGCCGTAATCGAACAGGAAGCATGGGGGAGTCGTGGATCCTGGGGGGAAGATCATCATCCACTGAAATGGATGAGATGACTCACCAGTTATCCCAGGTGGATGTCACCTATCCGACGTCACGGTTGATAAACGAAGGATTGTAAAGTAGGCCTTGTAAGGGTAGTTTGGGTTTGCGTGTGTATTTTGTGTCTCAAAAATTTTAAATTGTTTTCCTCCGTAAACTTATTTTTTGTTCGGTCATAATAGTTACAAACCCATTCCGTGTTTAAATGGGTTATTTTTCTTGCAAAGTGTTGCGTTTTTGTTTAAACACCACTTGCACCCAAACCATGAAAACAGTGGGTGGAGGGGACAGGTTGCAATTCACCACTGAGCCGGATGCTCAAAGGGTTTGAAATTAGCCCTTGGACAGCGAATTTCAAACTTAAGCGCTGTTTAAGCAGAGCGTTTGTAAAAGCGAACTACTGTGCACTGTAAAACGACAAACATCGATAATCGCCCAGTCTGTTGGAAGTTAGGAAAGATGCTTTGTGTGACGAAGGTCAAAAGGGGGGCAACTCCCCTGAAACCGAAGTTTCCTAGTGGAGGAGGGAGAAGCGGGAGGCACTCTAGTAGGTTTTCTTTTGGACTGAAATGAACTTTTAAAATTAACTAGGGTTTTTCTGTAAATGAATCCACTTCGTCTTTAAATACTTACAACATCTACGGAGTCTAATTCTTCCCTCATCAAGACTGCTGTAACCCATGCCTGCTACGTCATGCCCAAAATGATTAGGGAATTGATAAGCGAACTGAATTCGAAAACCTCTTGTTTACAATAACAATACTTGATGTTAAAAATAAGGACTTTTTTTTTAATAAAATGGAGTCGAATTAAATTTTGGCTCTGAGATAATTTATTAATTTGAAGAACAAGGATGGAAATCTAAACGTGAACGTGTTGAAAGTTTGTTTTTCTCTTTGCTGACACACAACTTACGTTTGTATGTATATTGACCACTTTTAATGCTTCTTTTTAATTGTATTTATCACGTATAAAGCATATTAAATGTATTTATATGTATCACAGCGACTCCTACAGGCGAATTTAGGTACTAAAACATTCTATGTAATAAATATCAAGCACATCATTTGAATATGTGTAGCTCCATTTGGAGCAACAGAAAGTATTCCTCAGAAATGGGGAAGTGCATTTCTTGCTAACCCTGTATCAATAGAAAGGCCGCAACCAAAAATAGGATCCGCCAAATCGCCAATGAAGGAGCATTGTCATTTTAGAGATACGATCACCAGAAAAATTATTAAGTTGGTTAAAATATCAAAATTACGACACCAACAAAAACCTATCTACGATTCTCCTTAATTAAAGGAGTGTTAATTCTTTCAAACCAATCTCCCAATGCTAACTTTCAAATTTTTGGTCCACATTTCGAATGACCGACTCATAATAATAACGATGACTAAGCTGTTAGAAAGAATTCATCTCATTTCTCGGTGCGGGACTAGAAATGTTTATCATTCATTGCTCTGATCTTGTGAGAGAAACGTGAAATTCGTTCATCTAAAATAAAAGTTCCACCCCGGACTTCCTTGTCATGGAGACATGACTGCACGTTCAATAGGGAATAAAAAATAATAGGGGATTGGAAACGGCGGATTCATTTCCCCAATTATATATATATATATATATATATATATATATATATATATATATATATATATATATATATATATATACACACTCTCAAGAGCCAAAACATTATGACCACCCCTACATTTTGCAATGAACTCGACTGGATGACGTGGAAGGCCGTGATGAGTTGGAAGTGGTATTGGACTGCTGCTGAAGAATCATTCTTTCACTTACTTCTGTGTGCGATAGGAAAGGCTGCGGATCTGAGCGATTTCGATAGAGGGCAGATTGTAATGGCTCGGAACAAGTATTTCCGAAACGGCACGACTCGTGGGTTTAGGCAAAGTGGATGAATGACGATGAAACTAACAACAGACGACAGCATGTTGGACGTCCAAACGCTATCAAAGAAAAAGGTCTCGCATGGTGAAGCAAAACCGGAGCCAGACAGTGGCTCGGCTGACAACTCAATACAATGCAGGGCCAAGTAGAATAGTATCGGAGCACACTGTTGGATAGGGGGCTACGCAGCAAACGTCCCACTCGTGTGCCTTTGCTGACCGAGCGTCATCGCCAACTGCGCCTACGCTGGGCCCGGGAACATCGAGAGTGGACCATGGATCAGCGGGAGGAAGTTGTCTGGTCAGAGAAATCACAGTTGGCCATTCGTCAGCCGATGGCCGCGTCAGGACACGCCGTCTTCCGGGCGAACAGTGGCTCCCTCGATGTACAGTAAGTCATACACAGGCAGATGGTGGTGGCGGTATTATACTTTGGGGGACGTTCTCTCGGGCGTCTCTGGGACCCGTGGTTGTGGTAGAGCAGACCATGAATGCTAAAGGGTATCTGAACATCATTGCGGACCCGTTGCACCCTTACATGGGCTCTGTTTTTCCAGGCTGGAAATGGAATGTTCCAACAGGACAACACCCCGTGTCACAAGGCTAAAATTGTGTTGGACTGGTTCCAGGAACATGATGCTGAATTTCAGTTAATGTGCTCGCCCGCCTAACTCACCGGATCTCAATCCGATAGAACCCATTTGGGATGTCATGGGACGGCTGCTCCGAGTTCAAATACCACTCATTCGCAATATCTGTGATTTGTGTCACCGTTGCTTAAACATCTGGTCCAATCTCTCTCCGGCCAAGGCCCGTTGAAGCTCTGTTGTTCGCCATAGGTGAACCAACTCGTTATTGACAGGTGGTCATAATGTTTTGTCTCTGTGTGTGTGTGCGCATATATATATATATATATATATATATATATATATATATATATATATATATACACATATATATATATATATATATATATATATATATATATATATATATATATATATATATATATGGGGGGGCAGAGTTAAGTATTTAACTTTTGTGTTCTAATGTTCTACCTAACTTATTAGAAGTTTATAAGGTATTGTATTAAAACGTTTAGTTACTATATATTTATCACTAAAGTGTGTGTGCTAAGAATTTCGATGGCTGGTGCAGAAACGTAAACAATTGTAAAAGGAAGACAAGCCTTCTTTTAAAACTTTACATTTATTGACAAACGTCTCACATTTACAGTTTTTTCCTCTTATGGTACAAGTAGGGCACAGCCGGGGCTGCGGTATTTACAGCGAGAGCTTCGTCTCGAAGGAAGATCAAGTTGAATTCATGCATGTCGTGAACAGTGTTGGCAGATTTCATTCAAATGGGTGTCTTCGCCACCCATTCATCCGATAATGGAGATGATTATGCCATTTTCGTCTCATACAAGGTATGGAAAAGGGAATATTCTTTAGTTATTCATGAAATGGTTTTCGTCTGAGCATAAATTGAGCAGGCCAATCCAAGCCTGCTAAAAACTCGGAGAACTTTCTCTACATCGTAACAACACGGGTGGTCAGTCAAGCAGGTTGACATTTGTTATACATGTCGAGCCAAACAGATTAATGACGAGATTGTAAATACCAGGCAGGTTGACATCCAGAAAGATATCGATTGAAATTGTGAAAGTATCACACAAAGACGAACGGCGAGAAAAATCCTGTCTTCCTTTCGCTCGTAGTTCACGACATGCACGCATTGAATAAATATTTTTGAAACAAAATCACAACAATGAAAGGGGAGGAGAAAAACACAACAGACGAAAATCTCAAATGACAGTTCACATCGCCCGGGGGAGGGGAGAATTTGCAATATTAAAATAAAATAAAACACAGCATTTTATTTATTTTTTCTTTTAAAGTTCACTTTTCGGCATTGGACGAAAAAAAATGGGGATGGGGGAGTATGTATTTTGCTCCAGATATTTTACCTAAAAAAAAAAAAAAAAAAAAAAAAATTGTACTTTGAAAGAAGAACATGAACATACATGAAATTACGTATACAAGGCTCTTTTGCCAGTCCTCGTTTTCGGCAACTGGACATTAGCACGAACAGTCTCGATTAATATTGCACGAAAAAAAAATCATTTATTTTTTTCTACAAATCATGTACACCTATTTACAAAAGGGGAGGTTTTTTTTAATAATTTTTCTGTACAAGACGCCTATTTTTCTCTTTTGATATAACTTTCTTGTGGCCCTCCATCGTTTGATTGATTTTTGATACGAAAACCAAGCTCTAGAGTGAGAAGAAAAAGCCTCGAGTTTAAGCTCCATTTTTGAACAAGTGTGGGGGACAGAGAAGCTCTTTCTTCTTTGCCGAGAAGGATTCGATGCTGCCTATCGTCATTTCTGATCCATTTTAAACAAAAGTAATATTCATTGAGGCATCCTGTAGGAAGGTGTGCCCTAAAACGCGACAAAGTGCTCACCTATTATTGACTACCGTACAAAGAATCCTTCTCTGGCTTTTGTGCCATTAATTTTTGTGTCAGTGATGGTGATGGTTACTGGACCTGAAGTCCAAGTTCTTGATGACCAGTTTCTGTCGGTATCCGTTGGGATCCGGGTTGAAGACAGCCAGGTTGGCGCTGCGCTTGAACTTGTTGAAGCCCTTGAAGGAGTCCGACTTTTTGTAGATGGGAACACTCTGCTTGCTCTGGGAAGACGAACTGCTGCTCGTCGTCATGGCAGCTGTGGTGGTCGGGCTGTTGCTGTGGGGGGCTGGAGAAGCAGACCTGTGGTGGGGAGACATCCTCAGGATGGAGGGAGACGTCCGGGGATGGGCTGGAATGCCAGTAGGAGAAGTCGTCATCGCGGCAGACACCCGACAGTTTGGACCTCCGGACAGCAACGTCTCAGACATTTTCCGAGAGGACGATACAGAACTCTGTGGAAAATACGAGGAGAGTGAGTACCCGCGTATCATAAGTGTTGCCAATTCACATTTTTAAGAACTCGATAAAGTAAGGATTACCAGTGAAGAGATTTGCAGAGAAAAATGACATACATCGCCACGCTCAAAATGTCATTATTTTGCAAAGGATACAAAACAAGTTTAGCCTTACCAACTTTAAACTAAGAAGAGATCTACTGTGGTCTCAACTAGCTTGTTACAAATAGATACAAGTTCGTCTATGTCGCGACACAGTAATGAAGAATTAAACCCGATCTAAGCATAAAGGAGCCCGCGAAAGAATTCAATCGAAAGTTCAGTTTAGCGGCCGTCTTACCCAGTTCTTCCTATCCCGGGACGAAGACATCTTGGTGCAAGGCGGAGAAGAGACGTCTTTCAGGTGAGGACGGGGGGCAAACCCGGTCAGGCATCCTGGGGTGGCGTACGGCATCATCCCTGCGAGCAGGTTGGCAGCCGCCTGCTGATGGGCGAACCGGTAGCTGTAGGAGGGTGGAGAGGAGACGCCCCGGTTGAGGTTGGGCAAGGGGTAGGGCACCGGGTGGTGGTGGTGGTGGTGGGACTTGCCGGTAAGCTGCGCCTGCAGTATGCTGCCCGACGGATGGCTGGTCAGCTGGTGCATGAGCAGAGGGGAGGAGGTCGGGTGCTTGGGCGTGGGCACGCAGGCCGTGTGCTGGCGGACTGGAGCGGGGAGATACGTCTGCTGTCGGTGCTTGATGTCCAGAACGGGGTTGGCGACGGCGCGGGGCCGGGAGGGGGGCTGCTCTCCGGGCTTGCGAGTGCACGTCGACAAGTCCAGAGCGCCCAAGTCGTCGCGTTGGGCGGGTTTCGGGGAGGCGGACGAGCGACCGATCTCGTGTTGGAGATAGATCTGCTTGATGACGTGGTCGATGTTGCTGGACTTGGCGTGGTGTGTGGCGACGTCGTTGGCGACGGGCGACCCCATGTCCTCATCGCCCCTCGCCGGGCAGCTCATATCACTGGCTCGTCCGCTGTCCGCCTCGTCTGTCTCGTCCTCTTTCTCGGCGATGGCGTTGATCTTCTTACGCAGGGCGTCCTCCTCGTCGTTTTCGGAGCTGTCGCCCGCCTTCTGCTCGTCCACCACCAGGTCCGACTGGCAGCCGAGGTCGTCGTTGTCGCTAAATTCGGCCGATATCGTGTCTTTGACCATCGCCTCCAGAGTCGATCTCTCGCCGGCGACCATAGACTTGAAGGAATCGTGTGAATTCTTGTTGTCGACCGCCAGGGTCGACTCTTTGGGCGACAATCCGCCTTTTGCACCGTGTCCATTACAGGAACTAAAAGGTTCAGATTGTTTGTCTGACTCTTTGGTCGAAGGTAGATCACTGCTAGTGTCGGGGAACAGCTTACTCGCTGCAGACTCCTTAGGATCGTCCCCACTCAGGGAAGGGGAGCCCAAACCTATGTCTTCGCCGATGGAGGTCGCCGGAATCGGTGTAGAACCTTGGGAATGGCAAGTGACGTCCGAATCGGTGAGGGGGGTAGGAACTGGATCCCCTGAAGTAGAAGTGACGACTTCGGAGCCATCGACGTCTTTGGTAGACGAGGAAACGACTGCCGGCGAAGGGGAGAGGGAACTGTCGGGAACATTCAAGTTCGTATGCTCGACAGAGTTCGTAAGTGCAGAGGAATGCGCAGAACTAGTATTCGCAGTAGATGTTTCAACGTCCGTAGGGGTCGTATCAGCGCTTAGAAGCTCTTTGGTAGGTACAGGAGAATTCTGTTGCGAACGGGCAGAGACGGTGACAGTGCTTGCAGTGGAAGACAAAGTAACGGCCGTACTCGGGAGAACCGGTGACGTCAACAGCGTGTTGGGAGTGGTTATGGTACAGACTGCGGACGACTGACCCAGAAAGTTGGACACTCCCGGACCGTTGGTGCACACCGAGTTCGAGGTAGTCGAGACCAGGGTGGTGACGAAAGTGGGCGCCAGCGTCGTGATCACAGAAGGTACCAGCTTCCCTACGGTCAGCTGAGACAGGTGCTGGGGCGTGGTGAGACAGGCGGCCGGCGGAGGATAGGGCGCAAGTCGTGCGAGACGCACAGGGGCACTCTTGTGCCGGGAACTGCGACCTTTCCTGCCAGACTTCTTAGAGCTGGACTTTTTGGGGTTGAGTTCAGGGTCGTGAATGAATTTAAGCCGGAACCCGTTGGTCGGCGAAAGCAAGGTGTTAGGTTCGGGCGCAGACACCACCTTCACGCTGTTGTAGGTCGGTTCCGGCACCAGGGGTGCCAGGGTAAGGGTTGACTTGATGGGTAGACTAGAATGGAACGAGTGCTTGGGTTCAGGAACATCTTCTTTCCGGACGTCGTCCTTGGAAGACGTCGAGTCGAGTTCCGGGGCGTCGGCTTTCGCCTCTGCGGCATCTTCGACCTCGACTACAGACGACTGGGAGTCCACGTCCATACATTCCACCTCCGTGACGACCGGGGGCACCTCAGGCACGTCCTCCGTGGCGACCTTGTCGTCGTCGACGACCGTTTCGGTCTCGGAGGGAGGTGGGGGCGGGGGCTCCAAGGATCTCGGAACACGTTTCGCGATGCTGTAGGAGAACTTCATCGGTTCAGCCTGGCAGAAGAGGAGAATGGTAAGAAAAACACGTTTTCAACAAAGGGAACATTTCTGCAGTAGAAAATGGAAAGAAAACTCACCCTTTTCCAGGAATAAATATAGGCCACGTCCATCAGTGTGAAGTTGTCTCTCAGCACATGATCATCGTAAAAAACATCGACCTTTGAAAAAGTAAAAAATACACCAGTCATCAATAGGGAAAGAAATCACTCATTCACCAAACTAGTCTGAATGTTTCACTGAAAATTAAAGGATATTTAGAGATACTATTCTAGAAGATATTTAAAATTAAATTATTTATTTTAACAGAAATAATTTCCACCGGTCATACATGCTTTGGGTGTATTTCTAAATATTCAAGCAGTGCACCACTTATACGAGGTTGGGTCAAAAAGTCAATTACAAATTATTAAAAAATAGGACATTCATTGTTCTTTATTAGCCTCATCCACACATTTGTTCCAACACTCCAATTTTTGAGAGGTCCATCAGTTCTTTGGTCGCCTCCAAACAGTGTCGTGGAAATCAACTGGCGAGGCACGATGCGATAGAAACTCGTCTTGTAGGATCCCCAGGACAATATGGAAAATCACGAAGAGTGCTGTGAACGCCACTCGTACACAGCAGTGCTCTTTTTTTTTCTCATTTTTTCTTCATTTCGTGTATGCTTTCTTTAGCGTCTCAGAAGCAAAACACAGAGATTGTTCTAAAAGACGGAACAGGAAACGAATTGTAGATGGCCTCCAACTAACAAGCGCATGAATGTAGTGTACCACGCACGGTTCCAACACTACAAGAAAACTATCTACTCGTGTGTGTGTAAGAACACACTGGTAATTGATTCCCTATCTCGGCCACACACTTCCTTACCACTGAAAATTGTTTGGAAGCGCTTCTCTCTGAACTAGGCTCTAGTTACATCACTCTTAAATCAACCTCCCCCCCCCAGAAAAAAAAATAAAAAAAAAAATTAATTTTACACATTTTAATACAATCCGCACGAAAAAAGCTTCAATATTGATCCAAAATATGTTTTTTTTCCCAATGGTAAAATTTTTAATTTTTTTTAGGAAAAAATGAACTTTTCTCAAATATTTTTAAAAATATATAAGTATTTTAAATACATACAAATTTAAGTTCTAAGTAATTTTGAGATATTGAAGCATGTTTTAAAACAATAAGTTTCTTTCAAACTTAATTCTATTTTTAATAATCATCCGCGATATCATTTCTGTTCTTATTTAAAACTTCCTGTGTAAAGATAATCATTAGTTTTAACTATGTTAGAAAAAAATTCTGTTTTTAGTTTTCAAGGTATGAGAAGTCGAAAATGATCATTTTTCGACTTTTAAGAAATGTATTTGACTGGACACTCGCCTTTTTACTTGGACAGCAGAAAATAGAAATTTAAAAAACACCTCGAGGCAAGATGGGGGGAAGGAGGTGACACATAACAAAATTTATTTAAGGTACCCGTCTACGTTCTTTTTTCTTTAAACCTAGTAACTAGTTCATGTTTTTACATTTTTAGATTTATTTTTTTATATTATCATAGAGAATGGCACTTAAAAAATTTATTCCTGGAGAAGTTTTTATAAAACTTCTAATAAATGAAGAAAATTAAGCAAAACAATCGAGTATTTCAAAAGGTTAATTTTGTAATAAATTATTTCAATACTTTTTGACGCAACACTTTTCTTATACACTGGACTAGTGAATCGCCTAAAATCTTTGCTTCATTTACATTTGGTAAAAAATTTGGCTCCTTCAAAATCATACACATTGAATTTTTAACGAATTTTCATTACCTCGTTATTGACAGGTGATCATAATGTTTTGCCTCTTGAGTGTATACAGGGTATCTGCCAAAATAAAATTTTTCAAATCCATGACTTTCCCTGATTTAGCGGATCATTTTCCATGACTTTAAAAAGCTTTCGTTAAAGTATATATGAATAAAACTTCTGATGTACATACAAATAAAATATATGCTTTTAGGGAAATTGCAGGAATTTTATCGTAAAAAAAAAACTATAAATTTACTTTATAAGTGAAAATAAACTCACATACATAAAATTAAATTGTTGTACCTACATACCTAAGTTTAATCCTATAGCCATTTTTCAATCCAAATGTTTCCAATTTGAATTCAGGGTACTTTGGTGTTATCCAGGTGAGCACGAATAATAGCCAAATATAACCCTATAACGTTTATATGTAATATCCCTAGAGATAAACTTATATTTTGTGCAAAAATCTTAACTATTTTTTATTAAAAAATAATTATTATTGTATTAATAAAATTTTAATCTACAATTTAAGAAAAAAACCAGAATAATATACATTTACCCACCCATTAAGCTTTCTTGCTTCGAGTTTCCTTGGTGAACAAATTTTCCTTGGTCAATAGGATAATACATAAATACCAAACTCAGTAACTTGAGCCAAATGACAAGTAAAAATAGAATTAAACAATTCAATGCATTTTTTTAATCGGTAGTTTAGCGGACTTTCCATGACTTTTACTCATTTTGCTTGAAAAATCAAGACTTTCCATGACAAAATGAATCTATTGTCTAAATCCATGATTTTCCATGACTTTCCAGGTGCGCGGAAACCATGTATATATATAACCATTATGACATCTGTATAACCGACATAAAAAAAAATTCTCATTTTTAAAATCCTTCTTTGTCCCACGGTTTTGTCTACTTTGCGACTTCACACTAAAATGCTAGAAATCTCCCCTAACTTAGAAAAATGTATATTTATGACTTGTGAGCATCCTTACAAGAAATATTTGGCAAGCAAATGTTCAAGTAAGTTTTTAACGAAGAATATGCTTTTAAAAATGAAATCTAATTATAAAAAAAATCCCCATAAACTTAAGCCTATTTTATATTTTTAAGACATGTTTATAACTCGACCCCCTCTTTATTGGGTTATTCTGACACGTGTTCGTTCTAAAACAAAGAAACAGGACTCCCATTGCAAAAATTGAGTTCAATTACAAAAATATATTATTACAATGCTCAAAATTATGAATAAAGCTTTTAAACAGGTTTTGAGAAAGATTGTGTGCAACATTAAACATTCTCATTCTCAGAAAATTTTTAACCATAACTTTTGAGCGAAGCGGAATTCTTTTGTGTCACTTGGAAATCTCCATACGAGGCGCAGTCAGAAAGTAAGTTTCCAGATGTTTTTCCCTTTAAAGTAAACGTCATTAGAAGTGTACATTGCGCGTGCGTAACAGATCTATGACGTGTCAATCCTGTGCCGGCTGGACAGGTCCCGACTCCTGCCAGTAGCGTGGCAACAGTGGTTCGAAATGGAAACTCCAATTCCTTCTCCCGCCGCCTGCAAGGTTCGGTCGGTGATTTTAGGCACAAAGCATTGCGCCCATTCAAATTCACCTTCAGCTCTGTCAGGTCTATGACCCGAAACAGACACCCGAACACAATAATTCAACGCTTAGGAGCAGCACCGACATTTCTGCTACGGTATCGCGACGAGTGCCTCGACAGGATCGTCGCTGGCACTGAGACTCGGATGTCCCCGGAAACCGAGCAACTGTCAATGCACTGGCGTCATAGTGGATCTTATGTCAGGACCCAATTCAAAAAGACGGTGCCTGGGACGGAGAGGCTGGTTCCGTTCACTGGCGGCAGAGGGATGCAAAAGTGGATTCCACAATAGGACGAGTGGTGGCTACAGTTGAAACATGACTGTACTTGTTGCCGATAAATATGTCCCTGAAAGTGTGAGTTCTTTTTTAGGGAAACTTGCTTTCTAGATGCGCCTCGTAATTAAAAAAGAGATTGAAAATTTTGAAGTTTTAAGGGTGACAAACTGTGGAGATGGAAGAAAACAACAGAACCTACCTCACACGTGGGTGGAAGACTAAACTTCAAGTGGATGAACTTTTTTAGGTGACCTACAGTGAAAGCGGCAGGGCAGTTCAGGTGACGGGTCATAGGGTCCTGCGAAACAAACGCATCAGTCAGTTTCCTTTTCATTCGTTTGCACGGAGCCATTCGAAATTTCTCTTCTAACTCGAGGGCGGGGACAATGCAAGATAATGAGTTTTTACGAATTGTTTTTGTGTTAAAAACTGAAAATTATTTGCATTGTCTCCGAGCCATCGAGTTTGAAGACCAATTTTAAATGTCTCCATTCGTGAGTGCAAGGGGTTCTGTAACCAATAAAGAAAGCACAACTCACCTTTTGGCTAGGGGTTTGGACACACTTGGATTCTTTGGACCTGCAAAATACGAAAAAATTCAATTACTTCATTTCTCAGACAGAAGCAAAAGTAGTGCTACAAAGAAGGGGAGAGAAAGAAGGTTAGGATTGAAAACATCTCTTAATGTTTGTCACGCGAGAAATTACAAATTTTGAAAAGTGGCTCGGACTGTCCAGGACATAGATTAAGGCGTTCTACGCATTCGGGGAAAAATTTCCGCTCCGTTTGAAGGTTAGGATTGAACGCGAGATTTCCTATTTTGGTACGAAATCGGCATTTCAATAGAGGGACGTTTTCTTGTCCACTCATGGCCTATTTTTGGTTTTAGATGGGGTTTTAAAAATATAAAAGAGGTTGCACAGTTTTTCTTTTTTAGTTGTTCTTCATGAGCCACTCAAAATTTTGCATGACTGTGCAAAACGTGCGAACCGGTAAAAATCTTTTAAAAAAAAAATCAAGTTATAAATATATTATTATTATTATTATTATTATAAGTGTTTAGGGTTTATTTTTTAAAGAGATGTGTAACAGATTTCTACAGAAAATTTTCATACATTTTACTGCGAAATTTAAAAAAAGTTGTGACGAATCTATGGAGCTTTAAGGCAGTGATCCCCAACCACTATGCCACGTTCATTATTGGTCTATTTTTCGACTTGAAATTTTATAAAAGCCACTTATATAAAAACTCGTCTAGAAACGATCCCTTTCTCTTCGGTTGCAAGACTGTGTCAGGCATTTTACTAATCCACTAAATAAACGGCATCATTCAAGTAGAGAAACATTCATACAAATCTTCCCCTCTGTCTCAATACAATTTTAACAAGAGGTAAGTGACACAGTAGCTACCTCTTTTTCCACAACAAATTTTAAGGACCTACTTGAAATACACGACATACACCCTATCCCATGAGGAACCTATTTTAATGATTATGAAGCAGACAAGGCAGGTTCAACAAATGCCCTACCCTATTTCACAAATAAGTTTTTAATGTATAAAAATTAATATAAGATAAATCTATTTCACAACACCTAATTTCGAAAAATGTACACTTGAAGTTTTTGGATAAAACTAAAAATAAATTGTGAATAAAAACAATATTATAAACAGTACTTCACGAGGGTTTAAAAATCACTGATATATATATATATATATATATATATATATATATATATATATATATATATGTGTGTGTGTGTGTAAGGAAAATTATCAGGGAGTTTCAAAACTTAAATCAAGGGCTAAAAATTCCCGCGTCCTTTTGCATTCCCCTCGCCTAAATGGAGCTACAGTCAGAGAAGGGGACTGACCCATTATAATCCCACATGGCCCTAGCGGACAATTTAGGAAATTTCCAGATAAAAAAGAGATACACGCTGTCGGAGGCAGGATTATTCTCTAGAGATATTTTATCACAGATGTTGACTCAGGTGTTACGTGTCTTGTACATAGAACTTCATGCCAGCTGACCCTTCACTTTGTCCCGTCTCTATGACGAAGTGGGAACCCGTCCTCCAACGTTATCTTAATAAAGGTCTTTAGCTAAAACGGTATCATTTTTATGGCCATGACTGCAACCACCCATCGAAAAGTCCGTCTCATTACACACACACACACACACACACACACACACACACATATATATATATATATATATATATATATATGTATATAAGTTGATTATACCCGGCGTTGCCTGGAAAAGAAGAATGTTTTAGACTTTTCTATTACATTCAATGCAAGGAAAATCAAACTTCCATAAGTAACTGAAATATCTACAAACTCCCATCGTCCATGCTTCGTTTCATTAAAATCTGCATGACTGTTAGCTATTAGGAAAGGGCAGCTGACTTTATACTTTAAACCTTTTAAGTATACGAAAGATTATTTATTTGTCATATAAGAAAACTGATAAGAAATCACATGACGCTGTGGATCTCGCCGATGGAGAAATGGATCGCGTTCCAATTTAAAAATTAAGCAGTTATTAAGGACCTTAGACAAAAATTAAGTATTGGCAGCCTTGTACAATTTCAGATTTTCAATTTAGATACGCGTGACAAAATTTTTAGATTGAAACACACAGAGTTCCACCAAATTAGCAAACGACAAACAAAAGTTTTTAATTTCAATACTTGCGTATCTATTGTAACGATCCGTTACATGACCCCAAAAAGAACGAGGGGCCCGAAGGTGACCTTTCGCCGTCGACTCACGATTAGCCTCGAATAGAACCAGGTGGTCTAAGCACCTTAATTGAAAACTGTTCGTTGCCGGCTCCTCATCGTCTGGGCATTGTAAACCTGCTGAATGGAACGACGCTGTGGAAAGTGTGTACATAATTAGAGTGCACCTTGCCGCCCATTAGCGGTTACAAAAAAGGCCATTAAGTTGGTTAAGTCGATGGATCTGAGGAAATGCCTTTCGACACATATGGGAACAGAACAGCTGATCCAAAGCTTGGGAGTGACCACAAGATTACGTCACCCTGGTTCTGGAAGTTTCTCGAAGGACCGAGAAAAAGGGAGCGAGTGCCGCTATAAAAGGAGGGACAGGACTAGAACGGAGGCTTTTTGTTCTTCTCGAGGCTTCTACCTGATATAGCCTGTTCGCTCAAGGACCGCTCGTATCTCCGTGTCTGGAGTTTGTTTTTTTTAGAGACCGCCCGCGTCTCTGTTGCAAGAAAGTCGACCTTCGACTTGGGAATTCCTTCCCCGTTATCTGCTAATTTTTAGTTAACTTCTTGCATAGAAGTAGGCAGCCGAGAGTGACTTTGCTCTCGAATTCGGATCGTCTTGCATCCTGAGATTTTCTTCACTAATCCCAGCGTGATACGCACTCAGAACTTCTGAACCTTTCTGTGAAGCCAACTGTGCTAATCGACAGACGGAGTGATCGTGTCAGCATTAGTCCCGGCACTAATTAGTTCCCAACTCTTGTGATTGGAAGCCCTAGCCATACTGTTCCGGTATCCCACGCATCCTTGTGTGTGAATATTATCTCTGTACGAGATCCCTGAATGTTAACATCCTACTGAATTTGTACATAGCTGTACATAATTTATTCTACTGAATAAAATATTTAACCCAGAATACCTAAATTTCTAGCCTGTTTCATAGACGGTCTCGCCTACTTTATTCCCAGTACGTTACACTATTTATACCTACAAGTATTATATCGAACACAATAACCGAGATCCTCAGAAATTGGGCTCTTTCACTTTAAACTAGTTTCCATAAAAAAAAAAATCCTTTATAATCCTATTATTGATCCGATATTTTGGGGCTTGAAAAATAGAACAAGAATGGGAAAGAGGAGATCTTTTTGAATTAGAACATTCTCAGCCACAGAAATGAAAGGAGTGTCATCGATGCAGGTTCCTTTCGTAATAGAAAAGCGTTTTCGGGTATCATTCACTGCTGAGAAACATGTCTGGAGCCAGTTTCTTAGGCATTAAAGTAACGGGGGCTGATTTTCTTATGCGACACTTCTGGAACTCACTTTTTCGGGGCACCGATAATATATAAATTCGCATTCTTATTGGCTGAGCGATGGTATAATAAGAAGGGCAATAAATAAAATACAATTATGTAGGCAGAGATGCTGCAGAGGGTCGTAATCCGGAATAAAATATATATTCCTTCATTTTGAATAGGATTCATTCGATCAAAAAACTGGCTCGTTTGGCACGAACTATCGAACGGAGAGTTTTGTTTCGAACAGTTTATATCCTCTGGATGCAGATCCCCAGACCGGGGCTGCGTCTTGATACCGTAGATGAGCGATCGACCTTTCGGCTGCTTTCGAAAATGGACCGACGTTGAGGCTAATATTTTGACTCCGACTGTCCAGATATACACGCCGAGCTATCGAACTTCCCTCTCGACTGTTCCCCACGTGAATGAATGACGCATTTCCAAAAATGCGTTCACTCCGTAAAAGAAACATTCCAAACAGAGAATACGACACTTCACACCCTGTTCTCGGAACGGACAACTTTCACTCACCTCGCACCTCAATCTGATACCGATGCGAGGGGGGGGGAGAGGAAAACCGGTTCTTTCCGTCGGCAACGGGTCACAGGCCGGCCAGCCAACCGAATCTGGACGCCACGCCCTCTCGTCTCGAACACAGGGGGCGACTTGCGTGACCCCGGGTGGGAGGGGTTCCTCCAGAGACCACCTCACTCATTGACCTTGGAAGCAAATAAATAAAATGGTATAACCATGGAATTCAAACACCCGTTGAACGAGAAACCACTTCCCTCTGGATGTGCGCAGCCCCAAGAATATCCCTTTTTTTTTTCCTCTGAAATTCCAATATAGCAGAATGAAGCAACATCCATTGCTCAAGTTGATTTCGAGCGCTACCGGAACCTACTGCTTGCGAACGAAAATGAGTAGGAACGAGCAGATAAAAAACGTTTGCCTTGTTTGGAGTGGGTTTCGTGACTCTGAACTGAAATCTTTTTGTCATTAGGACTCCTTTGAAATGTCACACACTTCAGGGTTCTCACTCTTTATCCAGAACAAAAATTAAGGACTCTCTAAGGACCAAAGTAATTTTTTATAAGGACCTACTCGAAATACACGACATAAACCCTATTTCCCGAGGAACCTATTTTAATTATGAACCAGTCAAGGCATGTTCTATAAATAAATACCCTATCCTATTTCAGAATTAAGTTTTTAAAATGTTTTTGTCAAATAAACCTATTTGACAAAAACATTTAAAAAAAAAAAAAAACACACACACACACACATATATGTGGGGGGTGTATACTAGCTGCTTATACCCGACGTAGCCTGGGAAAAAAAGAAAGTTTTAAGACTTTTCTATCCCATTCAATACTTTCACAAGTACCTGAAATATCTACAACCCCCCCCTTCCATGCATGACTGTTAGCTGTTCAGAAAAGGCAGCTGACTTTATAAACCTTTTCAGTATGAGAAAGATTATTTTCTCAAAAAAGTTTTCTAGCTCGTGACTGTAAAAAGTACTATAAACTAAAAGTAATTTCATCCTATTTTGAGGAAAGGAATGACTACAGAAATACACATGCATTTGAGGATTTTCTTCATTATCAATACTGCATTTTGGCTAGAAAACGTGAAAGAATGTTAACGAATACATTCTTTGAACAGTACTGGCGTTCACAGAACCGGCTTGGGGCTCCAACTTACAAAACCAGAAAGTTCGGAGAGTACGGACAGGAAATCGCGCGAAGACGGATCCAGTTCCAATTTAAAAATGAAGGACCTTTGACGAAAATGAAGTGGCCATTAAAAAGGAAAGCTAAAATTAAGAAGCACCGCGGGAAGCCTCCTGCACTTTCTTAAAATTTTGTGACAAATGCGTTTATTAATAATTGTAGTCACCTCCTCCTCCTCCATTTCCAGTGGGTGGGTGTCCATGACGTCAGATGCAGCAAAAATAGCAACTCAACTTCCCCGCTGACAAAACATTTAAATTTCTACGGATCGTGCTTGTGGTTGGGGTTTTAATATTGTCAATTATCTGAAAATGGTGACCAGCGCATGGCTGTACTAAGCGTTTCAAAAAAAGGTGAATATATTGGATTTTATTGCTTTCCTAAAGATTCTACATTACGAATGCTTTCGATAAAAGCTTTGAAAAGGAAAGACGGGTCTCCAAGTTCTTCGAAAACGTTTTCAGAATGAGAATAAAACGTTAACCTTACTGTAATGTAACAGATTATATAAAATTATTATGCTCTAAGAATTTTTTTATTATTGCTAAGTTGTTTTTTCCTATTTCTAATGTATTTTCTATGCTTTTGTGAGAAGTACTGTACCTATAAATGTCATTATTTTTTGTCCTCAAAATGATCCGGTTTTGTACATTTTTTATGAGATTCTTATTTATGTAATAGTTTACTGTGCCTCTTAACATAAAGTATTTATACTTTGATTATGATACTTAATAGTACTGTGTAAAGTGTTTAATTTAAAAAAATATATGTAACTGTGCCATGCACACGTAACTGTAAAAATGGAATCCAGTTGCAGTCCACCTGACGTCTGGTGGTCAGTCACGAAGAAGATGAAAGGCATTCACATAAAATGGGTCGATTTTACAATCCATCTCATGACCTATCGCGCCAGCTAGAGAAAAATTATTTTGAAGCCGTCCAAATTAAATGACGACATCGTTTCAACTACAAAACTTGTTACTTGGAACCGTTTTTGGAATTCAACATAAATGACATATGAAACAGCTTGTACATTTAAAAAAAAAAAATAAAATAAAATAAAAAAATAAAAAAAAATAAGTCAAACATTTTTATTTTGTATCTTGGTGTTATTTGTGTTATGACATTTTTAACAAAATGGATATTCAACCGTGGGAAGAAATGTTTTGAAGAAGTGTACTTACTTGAGGTGGTGCAGGCTGAGACTGATGCTCTCCTTGGGAGAGAAGAACCTCTGTTCACCTTCGCCCCGTTCTTCCGGGCTGCGATCCCACGCTGAAAAACATCACAAACACTTTACTATCAGGCGACGTCGAGGAGCTTAAACCAAAGCGAACTCATCTTAAGAAAAATAAGTTAGTGCTGTCATTTCAACTTTAGAGGCTTTTTTTTTTACTTCACAAAACTATCATTTCATCATTCACTCTCCGAAAGATAAAAAAAAAAATTCAGCTATCTGTTCAAAATTGTCCAAGTATATTTATAGGTTTATTATCAATAGAATGAATTCATATTTTGTGGAAATTTAAATATATATTCCATATTTTTTATCAAAATAAAATTAAAAACTTTTACATTGTTTTTTAATTTTGAAACATTTTTCAAAATAGTTATTGGTGTTCAGTTTCTAATGTCAGCAATTCATTCTATAGAACATACATTTCTTATCCATTTAGTTTAAAAGTAAGATCAATAAACTATTTAGAGCTTGAAATAATTTACGGACAACAAATGATGTCTCAAAAAAAAAAAAAAAATTTGTTTTGTTATACGAGGCGCATCCAGAAAGTAAGTTTCCCGATGTTATCCCCTTTAAAGTAAACGTCATTAGTCGCGTCCATTGCGCGTGCGTAACAGACCTATGACGTACCAACCGGACAGGTTCCGATTCGTGCCAGTAGAGGAGTAGCAGTGGTCCGAAATGGGAACTCTGTTCGTTCTCCCGCAGCCTGCCAGGTTCGGTCGGTGATCTCGAATGCACAAAGCATTGCGACCATTGAAATTCATCGTCAGCTCTACGAGCCGAAACGGACAACCGGACACAAAATTCAACGCTTAGCAGCATCGCCGACATTTCTGCTACGGTATCGCGACGACGGCGACGAGTGCCCCGACAGGGTCGTCACGGCCAATGAGACTTCATTTCGCACTTTAATCCGAAAACCAAGCAACTGTTCATGCATTGACGTCATAGTGGATTGTCATGTCGGGACCCAATTCAAAAAAGACGCTGTCGTTGCGGAAAGGGACGTGCACGGTGTTCTGCGACGGGAAGGCAGGTTCCGTTCACGGGCGACGGCAGAGGTATGCAAAAGTATATCTCACAATACGACAAGTGTCTCCATTCTGGTGGTGGCTGTGTCGAAACATCGCTGAACTTGTTGCCAATAAGTATGTTCCTGAAAGTGTGAGTTCTTTTTTTCTTTTAAACGGGGAAACTTACTTTCTGGATGCGCCCCATATATATAATTTTAAAATAAAAATACTTATTAATTGAAAATATTAAATTTGAAAATGTTATTAAGAGCTGGTACATTTTTTGAAATAGTTTTATTATATGAAGTAAGAAAAGATCATTTCCATTATTGGGTGGGATGCAGTTTCCTATAAAAATTGTCCACCCACCTGCTTTGGGATGTTCTGCATAAAAGTCCCTCCTGCGCTGCATTTCATCTGAAAAGAGAAGCGAAACTATAGAATGCACCGAAAATGAAGATAAATGAAGGAAGCATTGAAGTTTGTTGGAAACTTACTTTGATAGAGATCGGGGACCATTTTATAGACTAAATCCTGCAGGGTCTGGTCAGACCTGAAAATACATCGGAAAAATATTCATTTTCAAACAGGAATAAATGAGTCAACCTCCGCAAGGAATCTAAATTTAAAATCTTTCCCATTTCGGGTGGATCTTCCCTTTTTTTGTAGTCATCTTGGATGAAATACAAGGGGAGGGAACTATTACCGTCGAGATGAAGCTGAACATGGCAGCAAAAGGAAGAGTCGCCGATCACGTGGTAGTTCCCGAGCGCATACAATCACTACAGATATCAGGCAGCCGCGAGGAGCGTCACTGCCACTGTAGGTGGAGACACGCGTCACACACAGGTTACGTAGCCTCCACACCATGGCCAACGGTTCACCACTTCCTGAGGGCGACCTCGAACGATGGTTTACGCTGGGCCACTGAATGAGCCGAGCGCGTGGATTCGTCCACAGGATCTACTGCACACTTGAGGGACGCATCTGGCTGCCTTTGGAGCCAACGTCCGCCAAGGCTATTTTATCGTCTGGCCACCACCGACAACGATAAGCCATACCCCCTCCAGACGGTGGTCATGGCTTGCAGATGGAGCCCAGACACGAGAAGAAACGGCATTTCTCAACATCCCGTCTGGCAGTTTTAAAAAATGGATGGTTGACGATTGCCCCAGAAGATTATGGATCGTGAAGGGTTTAATGAATTATGCAAACAAAACTGACTACGAGGAAAAAATTTTATCGTTGTTTGAATCACAACAAGATGTGCCGGAACAAAGGTGGACGCCCGCATCCCACGGGCCATCCATCGAACAGAAAAGTTTGGGGCCATTCGGTCACACAATTTATATTTCAAGTTAAATATTTTAAGCAATTTTTTTTTCTCAACAAACTTTTTGTTTAACCAACTCTTTTGCGGTAAGAGCCCAAGCGGAAGAAGAAGAAGAAAGCCGTGTGAGGAGGAGCTGAGGTTGAAAGCACCAATAATAACAGTTTTAATTCAAACTCTCTTCCACTTCAAATTCAACTTCATTTGTTTAGTAGCAGTAATAAATACGGTTACTTTCTGCTGTAGAAGCAGTCGGGTGTTACGAAACCTTCTATTTAATCACGTTTAGCTTTCAGGTCTGGGATTTCTTTCGGTGAGTCCACGACAACTGAGAATTTATCGCACACCCCCTCCCACTTCGTTCTATTGCTCCAAATGAGATACAATTGGAACTACATATAAATCAAATGATGCGCTTCACATTTATTACATTAAAAAATTAGTACAAAATTCTGCCTATAGTTGGAGCTAGAACTTGTGGTATTTATTTAGTTTATTAAGTCAATGCATGCATTAGTTTCATGCCTCCGTTGCAGTTCTAAAAGAATTCAGTCGCGTGAAGCGGGGACAAGATCTACCGTCAAATGTGTTTCCTCTTGAGCTCTCCCCACTTGTTGCTGGATAACATCTCACTGCATTCCATTTGGATTTCGTTTGAACTTCGTGGGACAGGTGACGATGGGATATTGGTCTGGGAACAGGGAGACAATTGAAATTCGAGTGTGTGGGTCGAGAATGAATTGAAGCGTTCGGCGTCCGCCTCGAACACTTTGAAAGCAAATTTATTTTCGCAGAAAAAGTTCAGGAGTGACTTTTTAATAGGAAGTTTTTTGGCAGACTGTACGAAGCGCTCCATTTCGAATAGCAAAGTGAATAGGATTCTTCTAAAGTGGAATTAAAAACTCACCTAATACTTTGAAGAGGCTTCGTCTTGTGAACTTGGACATCGCACACCGGGCAGAACTTGCTATTCTCCAAGTATCGAACGATGCACGTACGGCAAACTACACACACAAAAAAAAAGATCATTGCTAAAACTTTAATACTTCTCTCTGCTACACACGATTATTTCGGTTATTACTTATGATCATAAGTAACACAATAGAAAAAAAAACATTCAGTCATGTATTAATTTTTGTTCTTTTTGAAATATACTTAGAAAGTGTGAAAATTTTTGATAATCAATGGGTTCACACACACACACACACACACACAAAAAAAAAAAAAAAAAAAAAAAAAAAAAAAAAAAAAAAAAATCGATTTTTCAGAATAAATATAGGTGAAAAAGACTCCAGTTTTGAAGAATTCAAAACAATCCGCGTAAAAAACTCCAGTATTGAGAGAAGTTATGAATAAAAACGTGTCACAAACAAACGTTTTTTTTCCCATTTTTCGAATCTTTGGAATTTTCTGAATCGTTTAAAACAAACCCCATTGAAATATTCGAATTAGAACATGTAAAATTATTTAAAAAAAAAAAAAAAAAAAAAAAAAAAAAACACCTGGTAGCATGGGCCATTTAAATTGGCCAGCTGGTGTTTGTTTCTGTTTCTCCCTGCCCACACCTTTTAGCGCTGAAACCGTTTTAAGATTAATTGCCAACTGAATGGGTTTTGCTAACTCTGTGATATAGTGATTGGCTTTATCCGAAGGAGCTGTACAACTAATATTTTCCCCATTTTCGTAGCAATTTATATACAGGGTATCTGCCAAAATAAAATGTTTCAAATCCATGACTTTTCATGACTTTCCCTGATTTAGCAGATCATTTTCCATGACTTTAAAAAGCTTTCGCTAAAAGTATATATGAATAAAACTTCTGATGAACATACAAATAAAATATATGCTTTTAGAGAAATGACAGGAATTTTATCATAAAAAAACTATAAACTTACTTTATAAGTGTTAATAAACTCGCATACATAAAAAAAAATTATTGTACCTACATACCTAAATTTAATCCTATAGCCCTTTTTCAATCCAAATGCTTCCAATTTGAATTCGGGGTACTTTGGTATTATCCAGGTGACCACGAATATAACCCTATAACGTTTATATACAATATCCCTAGAGGTAAACTTATATTTTGTGCAAAAATCTTAACTCATTTTTATTAAAAAATAATTATTATTGTATTAATAAAATTTTAATCTACAATTTAAGAAAAAAAACCAGAATAATATACATTTACCCACCCATTAAGCTTTCTTGCTTTGAGTTTTCTTGGTGAACCAATTTTACGTAATACGTAAATACCAAACTTGAGCCAAATGACAAGTAAAAATAGAATTAATCATTTCCATGCATTTTTTTTAATCAGTAGTTTAGCGGATCCACGACTTTTACTCATTTTACTTGAAAAAACAAGACTTTCCGTGACAATATTAATCCATTGTCTAAATCCATGATTTTCCCTGACTTCCCAGATGCGCGAAAACCATGTATATAATGATTTATATAAGATTTATATAATGATTACATATGATTTTCATATTTGTATACACCAAAAATATTCAGTTATTCATTTAGTTTTTTCCACATAGGATTATTAAATAGTATCAACAGCACTTCAATGTTTTATTAAATGAACTTATTATGTAAATATTTGGTATGTCAGTTTTGTAATTTTGTATCACATTAGTGTAAAGGTAATGAAATACTTTAGAATATCAATAGTCGAAAATGAACCTCAGCGTTTTTTGTTTATAAAATGTCAATTAGGTGGAGAATAATACCTAGTCTTTCTTGTTTAGAAAAAAGCAGAAATTATTGCTGAAATAGAGTTTGTGAGCGCGCAGCAACATTTTTAAATTTTAAAAACAAGCACTTTTATTTTATTATATAAAAGAAAGTTCTTATTTACCAGAAACAAAATAAATACAGAAAAATAATGAACTACATTCCGAGAACAAGTGCTGAAATTTCCATGCAATGTCCGTAATAAGAAAAAAAAGTTACGGCAAACCGAAAAATAACAAAAATTCCTCATTTTGAAGTTGCTTCAAGGGGATGAGTCCCCTAAACTTCATTTTTCTGAACGTTTTCCTCCATGTAACGCGCATGTTATCATTTTAAGATATTTTCACAAAATTTTTATACAGGTTGTACACAAAAAATATAACTTTCATCCCACTGAACCTAAATTTTTCTGTATATTTCCCATAATATGCTTTTTTTTCTTTTTCAATGATAAATTTTTAAAAAAGAAAATTTACTTTTTTCAAATACTTTATAAAAATTTCATAAATATATACAAATTTAGGTTCTTAGATAATGTAGTCCCAATAGTAGTTTGTCTTAATTATACACTGTCTACCAATAAGTATTTGGACACCTCTGCCAATGAAGATATCTGCGGTCCTGAGGTACGTCACGCCTAGGAAACAGCATGAGTCGATGGAGCTCTCTGATTTCGAGAGAGGTATAATTGTCGGGTATCACAAACGGGGCCGATCCTCAAGGGACATATCTGGCGATACCAAAATCGACAGTGGCCTGTGGGATTAAGACTCGTACGTCTAATCCAAGCCACTAGCTGTAATACAAAGACTTGTGGAAAGGAGGCCCCGGAGGGGTCGCGCGTGAATAAAGTGAATTGTGAATAAAGTGAGTTTTTCTTTTCTATCACAGGTGTCCAAATACTTATTGGTAGACAGTGTATTTGTTATGTTGTATAAGCATTGAAAAAAGGCATTCCTTTCCCGTAGCAATGCAAATTTTTAAAGATTTCTCGAAACCTTTTGCACACAATTTCAATAGAATAATGTTTTCTTGAAATCGAACTAAAATCATCGCTATGAGAGTTCTATATTTCGTTTGAGGAAGGAAAGTACGTGTCAAAATGGGGTCAAATTATAAACACGTTTTAAAAATATAAATTCGGCTTAAACTTATGAATTCCATTTTAGAAGTCTGTCCTTCACTATCGTAAACGTGCGCGCCCCTGAGAACAGTTTTAACGAAGAAAAATTCGTAATTTCTTTTAAAAATATTTTTAAAAGCATATAAGATAAGATATATATGTAACAGATTTCTACCAGAAACAATTTTCCGCCACTTTAGTATGTAATCCAAAAGTGGTATCCTTCTGTTTTGAGACGCTTTTAAGGCATGTTCCAATTCTTATAGAAACAAAAGAGAAATTTTGACAACTTGAATGCCATTCTTTAGAATGATTAAGAAATATTACCGACAGAATTAAATTCAAAAGGTCGTATCCAACTTAAAGATCCCACTAAAATGTCTCAACATTTTTTGTAGAAATCTGTTATACCTTAAATGCTCGTAAAATATTTTTTCGCTTTAAGACGAGACACACAAGTGTTGATGCTAAACCCACAAATATCCCACAGTCAAGAAAACATGAATGATGCAAATGAATGGGATACTTACAAGCATGCAGGCACTCGATGATGGCAGTGGCGTCCACCAGGTATCCATCACAGAGGGTGCAGATCACGTGCGGGTTCACCTCGGTCACTTGCAGACGCCGCGGCATGGCGCCCCACAGCGACCTGAAACACAGTGAAATCAATCCATCAAAACTGAAACCGAAAAGTACTATGGACCATCCAAACAGAATGCACCTCTACTCTTCTAGTCTTGGTCGATGGGCCATTGAATGAAACACCCCGCCCCGACCATTCGGAACAACGAACATAGAATGACGATCATTAGAATTGGGAGAACAGGAGAATTGCACAGTAATACCAATAAGTAAATAAGTGTCAATGTTCTTTCCAAGAATTTAGGGGAAAGTATTTAGTAGGGGTTTATGACTGGTGGAATTCATTTTATGAAATGGGAGGTAAAGACAGAACTCGAAATCCAGTTTGTCTACCCAATGACAACAGCCGTGGCTTCATTGCTGGAATGGAAAGACAGTTTTCTTCTTTTGGTATTCTTCCTTCTAGCCTTCGTAACCAATTAGAGGAGTGGATAAAGCATCAAAGTGAGTGTTTTTATGGAAACAATTAAATGCATCATTCGGTGCTTAAAAAATATTGAAATAATTGGGATGTTTTTTTTTTTAATAAATAGTTTGCATTAAAAGAAGACTTAATTTGTTATTTAAGTTGACATCTTATTGAGTTTGCACTATCCAATGACAAAATAATGGAATGTATTTAGATTAAAATTTATAGATTTAATTTTAGGTCATCAGTACTAACTCGATAAGATGTTACTTCTTATAACAAATTATTCTATGTATACTGCAAAAAGCATAAACACAACAATTAAAATGAAAAAAATACGTGCGAAATGACGGTATTTTTAAACAAAAACTCAAAAAGTGAATCTCTTTCAGTGTATGAATTATTAATACTGAGTCATTTCTTGTTTTTGCATCCAAATACCAGCAATGGCCAACTTTAACCTCATTAGACTCAAATTGTGTGTAACTCGCATCTTATCTCAAAATTTTTTTTAACATTTTTTCATGCAAGTTTTACAGGTTCTATACAGTATAGTTTTCATCCGATTCAACGTCCAGATTTCCCAAAATATGTTTTTTTGCAATGATAAATTTTTAACTTTTAAGAAAAAAAGTTTTTTTCAAAAACATACACAGTTAGTACCGGCTATACGGTCATCCGCTTATAGGGTCCGTTTTCTAAAGCCTGTCTAACTTAATAGGAAACAGGTTAAACCTTTAGCGGACAGTGGTTTCGCAGGAAAACCTCCTATTAAACTTTTTTTCTCTCTCTCTCTCCTCTTCTTCTTTTTTTTTTTTATGTTTTTGACATTTAAAAATTACAATAAATGATAGTACTACACTTAATTTAATTTTTTCTTTTGAAATATATGTATTTAAACTTGATGTCCCTGGAAAGTTAGTAATTCAATTTTTTTTTCACGTATAACCCCAAACAAAAATATCTATTCAAATAACACTTATAAATTGTTAAACTATTTATTTATTATACATTTTAAGAACACTTATTTATTGTTTTTTCAATATCATTAAAATTTTAAAAAGTATTATGTGCACGCTGTACAAGGGGGTGCGGTATTCTCTAATGCAAACCTAAGGATTGTGAAGAAAAATTTTAATACGTTTGGCATTTATAAGGTTCATAGATAATATTTATAAAGTAATTTCATTAAATTCCAAAGAGTTTATATAGGTGACCTTTAAAGGTTTAAAGCGCACCGCTTATACAGTCATTTTCATGTTAACGGTTATATGTTTTAACAAGTTTCCTTTTCTTTCTTTTTTATTTTTTATTTATTTATTTTTTTATTATTATTATTATTATTATTATTATTTAAAGAAGTGAGTGCGAAATCGGAGAGAACCCAAATTTCAAGCCTTTATTCTCCCTCCCTTTCCCCTGACAAGAGGTGGGTTGAAGATCCCTGCTCAAGCAAAGGAAATGTTGCATTTGGATCGTACGTCACGATTAAGAACGTTCATTTTTTAATGAGGGCTTCGAAAAGAAAGAATGGATCATTTGCTGCCAAAAATGAATGGATTTGAAAATGTTAAAAAAATCTAATCTTCGCCCATTCTATTCCCCGGACGGCATTAAACATCATTTTAGCTGCCAAACTTGGGTCCTCAAGTGTTGAAATCGGGTGTCACCTTATGGGCTCTTCTGTTATGGATTAAAAATGCACGACAGGGTTGTATTGTTCCGCATATAGGGTCTGATTTTTCTGAGCTGACCCTATAACCGATATAGACAGAATAAAAGAATTTGAATGTGTATACTATGCGAATTGATACAGCTGACCAGCAGCGCAACTGAAACACGAAGACATCCATCACGGACGAGGCGCTCCTTCAAGCAGCAGGAGAACGCAACGAAATCTCGATTGGGAGCAGGATATAGTAGCCGTTAAAGGATAAACTGCAGTTTTTGAGGAGTCTGATGGGTCGGTAGCATTTGGAGCGACAACTGCTGATATGGTTTGGTACTTGCAATATATAGTGTATAAATAAATAGTTACGAGGCTCATCCAGAAAGTAAATTTCCCCCGTAATTGGCCGTGTCTGATCTAGAACGTATTAATCCTGTGCCAATAGCGGGGTGGCAGTGGTCCGAAATGGATTCCTTGTCCTGCGGTCGGTGATCTGCGCCCATTCAAATTCATCGTCAGCTCTAGGAGCCGAACACAATAATAGGAGCATTTCTGCTACGGTATCACGACGAGACTCAGAATTCACAGTTTACCGAGCATCCTAGTGGACTAAAAACAAACAGACGCTGTCTCTACGGAAAGGGAAGGCTGGTTCCGTTCACGGGTTGCAGAGTTCTACAAAAGCGGATCCCACGATACGACAAGTGTCTCCTTACTTTTTTAAAACGTATTTTCAGCAAGAAGGTGATACTTGTCCCACCTAATGTTGTTAGGTTACCCAGGGTGGTCAGTAATGCACTCCCATATTTCCTGACTTCTAAATAATTTAAACTACCTTATTCCAAATTACCTAAATATAACTAAAAATTGAAGCCTTTAATGCTGATGTAAGTAGTTTTAGGTATTCAATTACAGCTGTTAAAATTAAATAATTAACTACTCAAATATTTAAAAAGATATTAAAAATTATTTACACTATTTTTCTTTTCAACTTTATTTTTTTAAATTTCGCCGACTAGTGTTTGAAATGAGCCTCAGAGATTTGTGTATGCATTAAGGCTGGGCGATGTATCGAGATATCGATTAAGACGTACTCCATCGTGAACCCGATTACCAAATTTTGATTTCAGATCAAGATTTGAACGGACACCTATAGAGCTAAATCAATTGCCGGACGTGAAATTGTCTTTTCGACAGGGTTGGCTTCGCATTAAGGCTGGGCGATGTATCGAGATATCGATTAAGACGTACTCCATCGTGAACCCGATTACCAAATTTTGATTTCAGATCAAGATTTGAACGGACACCTATAGAGCTAAATCAATTGCCGGACGTGAAATTGTCTTTTCGACAGGGTTGGCTTCGCATTAAGGCTGGGCGATGTATCGAGATATCGATTAAGACGTACTCCATCGTGAACCCGATTACCAAATTTTGATTTCAGATCAAGATTTGAACGGACACCTATAGAGCTAAATCAATTGCCGGACGTGAAATTGTCTTTTCGACAGGGTTGGCTTCGCATTAAGGCTGGGCGATGTATCGAGATATCGATTAAGACGTACTCCATCGTGAACCCGATTACCAAATTTTGATTTCAGATCAAGATTTGAACGGACACCTATAGAGCTAAATCAATTGCCGGACGTGAAATTGTCTTTTCGACAGGGTTGGTTTCATTTGGCCAACCCGAAAAAACCCAAGTGGTTTTTTCTAAATCTTTATTTAAAATTCCACATATTTAACTAATAATAAATATATTGAATTATATCTATAATATATATTACATATTTCATCTTTGACAATGATCCTAGATTTTGTTTAATTTGAGGGGGTGCTAGAAAAAACAAAAAGTAGTTATCTGTATAACAGGGAAAAATAGTTATCCGTATAACAAATACAATAAAATCTAAATTAAACAAAGTTAATAAGAAAGTATGATGAAAAAATAAGAATGTTGAAGTATTACGTGTGATAAAATTAATTGAAAAATGGACAAGAAAAATTGGGGAAAATATATGTCTAACAACTGCAAATAAATAAACATGGGGATAATGTATATAATTCTGCTACTTACAAGGTTGGCTTAATTTGCCCAACCCGAAAAAACCCGGGTGGGTTTTTTCAAAATCATTATTTAAAATTCCACATATTTAACTAATAGTAGAAATATTGAGTTAAATCTAAAATATATATATTACATATTTCATCTTTGACAATGAGAGTAGAATTTTTTTTTAATTTAAGGAGGTCTAAACTGCTAGAAAAAAAAAATTTTTTTAGAGAAAAATAGTTATTTGTATAACAAATACAATGAGAAGATTATAGAAACAATTAAAAACCAAAACAACCAGTATTTCTGCCAAGATGATGAAAACTGACGTCTTTCAGCCAATATTAAAAAGAAATAATATGGGTAAAAAAGAATTACCCAGAGGGCTCGAGTATATTTACAAGAACATAAACAAATTACAAGAACTTTCTATATTGTATACAACTTATTCTAAATGTTATCCGGTCAGTGATATAAGTTTCTTTATCAGCTAGCTGTTAAGGGAAAAACTTGTTCACCGATTAACTGTTATCTTGAAACAAGGGTATTTTAATATGATTTAGTGATATAAAACTAAATTAGTATGTAAAATTCTAAATAAAAACATTAAACTTTTATGAAATTGTTTTTAATTTTTCCCTCTTATATAGATACAAGTGCAATAAATGTGATTATTAAATAAATACTGATCTATGACAAATTAATTTATGCATAGGAGTATCCCATGCTTAGGGGTAAAATGACAAGATATTCTTAATTGATTGTTGATAAAAGATTGACTATCCATTATATATATGTTTCTTTACTCACATTTAAAAATCAAGATGTAAAAAACATAATAGTAACTGAAAATCTCATTTAAATTTTAAGATATTTTATTTGTTAGAAAAATTTTAGAATATATAAAAAATAACTTATTTTAAATATTCATAATTTCTTTTAATTAAAGCAAAAATTTCTTCTGCATAACTTAAAATTGATTTTTTAAATTTTTAACTTTAAAAAGTGACTATTTATTTTGATCAAGCAATTATATATCCTGTCCTCTTACATATAAATTATAGAGACAAAACCCTGATAAAACCCGAAAAAAAACAAAAAACCCTGAAAAAACCCACTAAGTTGGGTTTTTTCTGGAAAAACCCGGTTTTTTGCCAACCCTGGCTACTTATCATATATAACTTACAAATTAACTACAAAAATATCTTCTGAATGCTTTAATAACACAATACTGCTAATAAATAGAGAGCAATAATTTAATAATTTTATTGAAAAGAAAAAATTTCAAATGCAACTATTTCCTAGCCATCTTTTAGTATAAAATAATCGCCATTCAAAACTAGTTTTTTGATGTTAGAAAAATTTTATAATATGAAAACAATTTATTTTCAGATTTCAAAATTTCCTTTAATTTAGACAAAAATTTCTTCTGCGTAATTTAAAATTGGTTTTTAAATTTTTCAATTTCAAAAAGTGATTAATATTTTAAATTTATTTTAATCGTACAATTAATTATATATCTTGTCCTCTTACATAACAAAAAAACCTGAATAGTTTTCAAATGCCCAAAAAAGCATCTAAATCCCATTAAAGTACAGAAAAAACCTACTAGGCTGGGTTTTTGCCAACCCTGCGTTTCGATATTATGAGTGTTTGAACATATGAGGCATAGTGTTTGTTCCCAAAAGCCATGTTCCGACATGCAAACACAATCTTTTGCGACTTGTATGCGCAATAAAACGTCCTTATATATGAGCGCCGAATGGATAGAGCGCTGCTCTTTGGCACCGGTATTCGTGGGTTCGAATCCCCCTATTGGCGTGGCTATTCCAGTCGGCTTCAAGCAGTAGGCGACACTCCCATTATCCCTTGCATAGCGAAACAGTAGACCCACTGATATTTGAGCACCCTCTTTCCGATTTTGTGACATTGTGAGAGGGATATGCAATTTATCTACATCGCTTAATCGCATATTTCGTCCTCGATTGGATCACAAACATTGGAAATAAATAAGACGCACGGAAAGGAGGACTAGGTGGGGACACTACTATATATTAAGATTCGCGTCCAACTGGTTCAAAAAAGTCTTGTTTCGAACCTATTTTTTCTCGCTCGGTGATGAAGCGCAATGTAAATTGAATCGGATCACCCAGAAGACGAAAACTGGTTTTCAAGGGTCTCAACAATATACAAATTTCTTACCTAGTTTGAAAAATTTACAAATGACACGGTGATTTTTGAAAAGGCAGAATTTTCTAAAAGAATCGGAAATTCACACACATGTACAAAAACGTACGAAAAAAAAAAAGGCGGAGAAGCAGAAATTAGCTGTAGAAATCAGAGAAGCGGAAAATTTCCATCCCTGTACATGCTATAAACATATATCTTTTTCTTGGGCAGAGAATTTTAATTTTCAGTTGATTTATTTTTAAATCTTCAGTCTATAGTACCAAGGAGTGGCAGCATGGTTGAAGAAAGAATGCTGTTCACATTTTGCAATTTTTGAAGGGCAACGCACTGCCCTTTTCTTTTTATTTAACGTTGACGCGCCCTGCCCCCTTTTTTTTTCGTTTTCGAATTTCTATAAATTCGGGAAATGAATTAAAAATTGAGAAGGTGCCTTTTTACATAAAACATTTCCTTTCATTTAATTAAAAGAGCCCTTTTTTTTGACAAGTTCCCTGCCCCGTTTTAAAAACTATACGAACACTATGAGAATTTTCTTCTCTTTCTTTTACCTGACAAAGTAGGTAAGGAAAATAAATACGACATATTCTCTCCAAATTGTAGTATACGGCGGGAAATATTCGCCTTAAGACGAAATTACTGAACAAGTCTAACTGCATAAATTTGTAAAATGGCGCAGTATCTGCTCCATTTCTATCAAAATACCATTTATGAAGCAGCTGCGAGCAGATATCGAAAATTGGCGCAGTTTGGTGCAGCCTCAATATCCCTGATCCACGTCACTGTGGGATTCGAACCCACGAAGACCATTCGGAATAAGGAACATCTAATGGCCATAAATATAGGGTTGACGTCCAATTAGAAGGTATGCGACATAATGACTGAAGATATATCGAACCCATATTTTCGTCGGTTTTCTTTCTCACCCAAATGAAGCTTTTTTCCGGTTCGAAATCCTACAAACCATTTCCAAGGCTATCGTAGCAGGTACACACGATTTAAAAAAAAAAAAAAAAGGAATTTTGGGAAGAAATCATTTTAACAATGTTTACATTTATTTTTTCAACACTGGCTATTTAAGAACTAGCACATTATTTAGAAGAGTTTTTTTTTTTTTTTTTTTTTTTTTTTTTTTTTTTTTTTTTTACTTGTGTATATATATATATATATATATATATATATATATATATATATATATATATTTAAGAAATAATAGCAATGAGCATTTAAATGATTTTACAGTAGCACTTATGTCATTAATGACCCTGTTAGTCTTATCATACCCACAACGGATGGCTTTCATTTTAATGGCTAATATAATCATTATATACATTATTTTGGATCATTATTTATTATGTAAATTGCTTTATGTAAAATTTTCCCCCCTCCTTTTATAATATAAAAATATAAATATCTTTCAATTTAAAATAATGTGGCTAAGCTATATTTGTAAGGGTGGGGTTCGATAAAAAAAAAACATCTTTTCAGTGCAAATAAAGTTTAATAACATAAAATATTAGCTTGCACACAAAACAATTACAGAAAAAAAATAAAAAAAAGGTTAAACAAACAAAATCTACCTAATTCAAAATAGTTAATACAATTAGAACCTGGGGAGGTGAAATTGTTGCAGCGCCTCCGAACTGACTTCTTTTGGGGAAGACTTCTCTTACAGGTGGCAGCACGGTGCTGTGGCGAAGTACATTTGTTACAATAACAGATTATCTTTTGTAATGCCTATATCATTTAAAAGTCTCATCCTATGACAATGTTGCACTTTGTGTCCAATTCCTGCACACACACACACACACATAGAGAGAAGTTTGGTTTGGTTTTGGAGTGCTACGGTCTACTTTTTGCAACACGAGGGCTAATGAGACCTGGACCTACTGCTTAAAGCCGATTCCGAACGGCTACGGACATCCATGCCATAGTGGGATTCGAACCCACGAACTCCGGTTTCGAAGGCCAGCACCCTAACCAGTCGGCCATCGTTCGGCTAGAGAGAGAGATGTTATCCAAGAAAAATAATGATTTATGGGTTTGGTGACACTACAGATGATTGCCCGATATTTATGTAATAATAAAAATATTGGATATTTTTCAAAGGAAAAATAGACTCCTACTTTCATGTTACACACGATACCTTGCCAAATAGAGTGAGTGAATCCCAATTATTCCATTTTTTTTTCATAGCATATAATAGTTAAATTTTGTGAAAATATCCACTTTTGAGGTGTACGTTAAAGACAGAAAAAAAAATGGTGTTTCTCATTGTGTTATAGGAATGGGCGACTTCAAAATACTTCGACATTCCCTTCCCCGGGTGTTTAAACTGCTCAGAACTTTAGAGAAACTCGCTTTGCCCACGAGTCTCGACTTCAGCATACACTGGGGGGCCTCTCATTGAAAACCCGAAATTTAAAGCACAACAAGTAATGGCACGTCACTCATATTACCCTTCAAACAAGGATTATACACTGTTTGCAAATTAGAGCAGTTTACCCTTCCAATCGGATTTGGATATTTCGAATCTCAAATACTGACGATAAATCTGTTTCGTGCTAAAATAACCGATGTCACATACGTTGTCTACATCAAAGAACTTTGCTTCGAGAAATGAACTTGGGGTTTCTTTTAAGAGGATGGATTGCCTTGTTCCTCATAGGAACTCTAACTGTGTTTTGATATTTTTCTATTCTAACTTTCGAGCGAGCTACCGAATGGTTTCACCCGCCCCTATTTCGGCAGAGGCAGATATTGCACTTGCTCTACTCAGGCCTCGGTGTACCTCTGATCTGACATTGGTTGTTTTTTTTTCTCTCGTGCGTATATGATGTTGTGTTTATGAATCATTTAATCGAGAAACTCGTGATTCTTCATTGTGTCACCTAAACACACGGACCGGATACGGTACATTCTCAATAGTCGAGACCCGTACGGAGCTTATAATTCGACAAATCGCTTCTTTTCTTCTAGCTCTGCAGCACGAACTACAACCACGAAGCCCTTTCTATTTATTAAGAATTTTTTTCTTCTCTTCTTGAAGTTCAAATTACCATGGTAGAAATATTATTCAGCCCTGGAAATTTCTTCGTTTAGAGCAAAAAATAGAAATGAAAATTTCGAAAGTGAGAGGATTTCTCATTTTCCGAGATAGGTCAGAAATAAAAGAAACGAAAGCATGCAGTACCTACAATAAGACCCAAAACAGTACGACCACCCCTACATTTTGCAATGAACTCGACTGTGGAAGGCACGTGATCAGGTGAAAATGGTATTTAACTGCTGCTGGAGAATCATTCTTCCACTTACTTCTGTGTGTGACGGGAAAGGCTGCGGATCTATGCGATTTGGATAGAGGGCAGATTGTAACGGCTCGGAACAAGTATTTCCGAAACGGCACGACTCGTGGGTGGTTCCCGATCTACAGTTGTTAGTACTAATGCAAAGTGGATGAGTGACGGCGAAACCAGCAGTGGACGACAGGGTGGTGGACGTTCACACGCTATCAAAGGAAAAGGTCTCGCATGGTGAAACCAAACCGGAGCCAGACAGTGGCTCGGCTGACAACCCAATACGATGCAGGGCCAAGTAGAATAGTATCGGAACACACTGTTGGATAGGGGGCTACGCAGCAAACGTCCCACTCGCGTGCCTTTGCTGACAGAGCGTCATCGCCAACTGCGCCTACGTGACTGGTCCGTGAATTAGTGGGAGAGAGTTGCCTGAACAGTTGAATCACGGTTTATCATTCATCATGTCGATGGCCGTGTCAGGATACGCCGTCTTCCAGGCGAACAGTTGCACCCCCCAACGTACAGTAGGTCATACACAAGCCGGTGATGGCGGTATTATGCTTTGGGGACCCGTGGTTGTGGTAGGGCAGACCACGAATGCTACAGGGTATCTGAACATCATTGCGGACCAGTTGCATGGCTTCTGTTTTTCCAGCTGGAAATGAGATGTTCCAACAGGACACACAAGGCTAAAATCGTATTGGACTGGTTCCAGGAACAGTATGCTGAATTCCAGTTCATGTCCTGGCCGGATCTTAATCCGATAAAAACCTATTTGGTATGTGATTGGACAGAGTTCAAAGACCTCCCATTCGCAATATCTCGGATTGGCGTCACCGTTGCTTAAACATGTGGTCCAATCTACCAAGGACTTGTGGCATCCATGCGAAGGCGCGTTGAAGCTGTGTTGCGCGCCAAAGGTGGGACAACTCGTTATTGACAGGTGGTCATAATGTATGTTTTGGCTCTTAAGAATTACATGTGATAAAATGGACAAGAAAAATTGCGTAAAAAATATGTATAACAACTGCAAATAATAAACACGGGGATAATATATATAATTAATTCTGCTACTTATCATATATAACTTACAAATGAACTAAAAAAATATCTTCTGAATGCTTTAATAATACAATATTGCTAATAAATATAGATCAATAATTTAATACATTTCACTGAAAAGAAAAAACTTCAAATGTAACTATTTCAAAGCCAACTTTTAGTATAAAATAATCGCCATTCAAAACTAGTTTTTTGATGTTAGAAAAATTTTATAATATGAAAACAATTTATTTTAAGATTTCAAAATTTCCTTTAATTTAGACAAAAATTTCTTCTGCGTAATTTAAAATTGATTTTTTAAAATTTTTAATTTTAAAAAGTGATTAACATTTTAAATTTATTTTAATTCTACAATTAATTATATATCCTGCCCTCTTACATAACAAAAAAACCTGAATAGTTTTCAAATCCCCAAAAAAGCATCTGAAACCCTTTAAAGTATAGAAAAAACCCGAAAAAAGCTCAAAAACCCACTGGGTTGGTTTTTTTTTTCTGGGAAAAAAAAGAAAAAAAAAAACCCTCGGGTTTTTGGCAACCCTGCGTAAGACCCCCTAACCCCTTAATTAACTTCAAAAGTTCCCAGCAGTTACTATGAAATGGCCGGCCTCATAACGCATGGAACTGAATAGCGAAACATTTTCCACTTGAATATCACATCTTTTTCAATGGATGAAAAAAAAGGTAACTGTTTGGCTAAATATCTGAAATTCAGTTTAACCCTTAAACCTATAAAATGGATAAAAAAAACCACCAGTTACTATGGCATGGCCGGTCTCTTAAAATTGTAACAGAGTGAATAGCGAAATATTTTCCCATTTGAATATCAGCTGTTTTTCAACAGATGAAAAGGAGGAGTAGAAAAAACATAACAAAAGAAAATGTTTACCTCCATTTCTCAAATTGAAATCAACCTCAGGATCCTTAAGTGTTCAAAATTTTGGATTTTAATATATATATATATATATATATATATATATATACACACACACAGTGAAACCTCTCTGAGCGGCCACCCCTCCGAACCGAGATTATTTGGCCGCTCTGAAGGGTTTTATTTACTATTATAAGTTAATTACTATAATGCGTAATATAAACAATTCTGACATATATTCCTTATGTAAATGAAATTTAAAACTTATCTAAAGAGAACATAGTACTTTATTTCATGCTTCTTTACATTTTTTTTTAAAGTAAAATTCTACAATTTGTTTCCGTTCGTTCTGTAGTCTTCGTACTCCTTCAAAATCAAATTCTATCCTTTAATGACTTTGTTGATTTCCGTTCTTCAGCAGTTCAATAATTCGGCTCACTTTCTTTGCCGATTGGCCATTCTCATATTCGCGCAGAACTTCAATGCTCTGCTGAAAAACGCGTTTCGACATCGTTGCAACTCAGATCACTGACCAACTCATGAAATGAAACTGGCGTGAATGACGGATTTGTAAATCTTCCTTAACTGTACCGATTGGAATTCCAAACAAAGGACCTAGGACACCTTCAACGCTCGATTGTCCAGTTCCTCCCTCCGTTTCTATGCACGGTGCAATAGGGATTCCCTATCTGAAGGGTGTGGGGAGAATACAAAAGAGATAACAGATTTAATCTTTCTTAGAAAAGGAGGGGGGGGGACTCCGGGATAAGAGTTCTCAAGTTATTCCTTTGTCTTATATCCGACCATAAACATGACCTCGAGTTGTTTTTTTTGCTCAAAATTAAGCATGGAGCGAGTAGAATTTCCCAAAAAATGAAATGGGCAATCCCCCTGGATGGCCGTTTAGAGGGGGTCGGGTGACCGCTGATACAGGTTATCTTACCATTAGGTCTATGAGTCGAAAAATCAGTGCCACAAAAAATTGGCCGTTTAAAAGGGTGGCCGCTCCTATAAGTTTCACTGCATGTGTGTGTGTGTGTATATATATATATATATATATTATATATATATATATATATATATATATATATATATATATATATATATGTATATATATATATATATATATATATATATATATATATATATATATATATCTATATATATATATATATATATATATATATGTGTGTGTGTGTGTGTGTTACAATTGAAATGTTCCGCGGATTAATAAAAAATTAGAAGACATAAAAATCTTCCCTTAGTTTACACTCTAGGTATTTCAGTGTTGTTTACTCGATTTTTGTGGGAATTCTAATTTTGAAAGTTGCGCACCCCCTTTTCAGCATTCAAGTAGAATGAAGTTTCTTTTCGTTGAACTCAAATTATTGCTAGAATTTTTGGTTTTAGAGATGTAAGTACGTCTCAAAAGGGGATTAAATTATAAACATGTTTTAAAAATATAAAATAGATACGTTTGGTTTTATTTTTAGTGAGATTCAATTTTAGAAGTAGGTGTTGCATTAAAAACTGAACATTTTGGTGCCAAATATGCGTGCCGAGTTTTAACGAACCAAAATATAATATTTTGTATTCTTCTTCTAAGGTAAATTTATGAAGGAGATACATAACAGATTTTAACAAAAAATATTTTAGTGTGAAATAAAAATAGTTGTGGATGGTTGAAAAGGGATCTTTATGTTTGAAACATTTATGGCAATAAATAAATATTTTTCAAGTTGACAAAAGCATTGCGCACACATGAAAATCTTTCTTTTGGACAGTGTCCAATTATGGGTGTTTCGTACAAAATCCAACAGCTTCTCAGATGTACTGAGTTCTATCTTCAGTTCCCGTAATAGTCTTCGATAGCCGAGGAAAATGTCCTCGACTGCGGTCAACTCCGATGTTACGAAGGTTGCCTTTTAAGCTTTTACAAACGAACCAATGATTTTCCCTCTCTATTGAAACGATTTCGTAATATATTTTGGATGACTCCAAACTTTCGAAAGACTTTGAAAGAATTTTCATTGTAAAATGTTGAAAAATTATTTTTTTTAGTTTTAAAATTTATGCATTAACTACAACTTATGTTTTTGACTTCAACTCATATTTTATATTTTTAAGTCACACATGTTTTATGTTTTTAACTGTCACTCCTATTTTATGTTTTTTTACTGCAACTGGATTCCATTTTTACAATGGCACGTGCACGGTTCATTTTTAACATTCAAACATTCTTCTTATACTGTATAAGCACGTTCAATCTCGTGTCCTATTTTGTTCAACTGCACTACTATTTTTATGGCTTATTAAAAGTCACTTCTAAGTACAAAAGAAATTATATATTAAAATTAGGACCATTTAAAACTATTTTTAACCACTAGCCTATAGCCCGTCATATCACGGATTCAGTAAAATTTTTAATTTTCCAGAATTATAAAGTACTCTATGAGGCAGGTAAAAAAATGGTTTGTTTTTTGGCTGAGAATTATTTTGGCACAAAATATTACCTTAAGAAAATTATTTACGTAATATCTAAGTTGAGTGATAAAACGTATGGAAATAATGCAGAAGATATTTAAATAATCTAAAATAAATGATTCAATGAGATGGTTAAAGGAATGACGTCATGCTAGAAAAAATTGTTATTTTTACCTATTTATTATGTGATAAATGGATCAATTTAATCGCCTGTTCTTAAAATGGGACTTGATATAATAATGATAATACGTGAATTTAATAAAATAAAATTTGAAAAAATGTTAAAAATTTATTTTAAAAATAATAAAACAACTTTAGGAATACGAATTCAAGTGAAAAAGCAGAAATTATTAAATTAATTAGACAATTAGAAAAATTCGGCTACGTCGGGGGCAGAACCACCAACCCCAGAAGTACGACGATCGAATGGGCAGACACTCTACCCCATGTGCCAGCTTACACGTGGTGAAGGAAATGGTTAGAATATATAAGGGTCAAGTAAAAACAGTCCAGAAATTTAAATATTGCGCTCTGCCCTCGCCATCCTATCAATAATGAATTTAGTATAGAATAAGATGGAGAATAAAGCTTGAAATAATAGCATTAAACGCTCGAAAAGGGGGAGGGGGATGAGGTGAATTTCGAACTCGATTTAAATGTTGCTAACCCTAACTCATAAAATTCCAATATGGATGCCTGTCTCCATTCCAGGTCCAACCGCTTCATAAATTCGCGGGCAGACGGACATTATTATATAGGGAATTCTGACTAGTTTTGGACGGTTCAGACCCCTGTCGTGGTCAAAATGAAAACCCTGATTTT